>JADBJO010011548.1:47500-52500 GCA_016801955.1 Conus betulinus | reverse complement strand
CTGTTTGTCTCCGTCTCTCTCTCTCTCTCTCTCTCTCTCTCTCTCTCTCTGTGTCTCTCTCTGTCTCTCTCTCTCTGTGTCTTACTGTCTCTCTGTCTCAGTCTCTGTCTGTCTCTGTCTGTCTGTCTGTCTCTGTCTGTCTTTCTCTCTCTCAGTCTGCCTCACCCACTCTCTCTCTCTTCTCTACCCCCCCCCCCTCTCTCTCTCCGAATTTTCTTTTTTATTCCGTGTGATTTGTTTTGTTTTGTCCTTTACTGGTTGTCACCCCCCCCCCCCCCCCCAATATAGGCTCTGTCTGTTATTCCTGAATACATATAAACATGTGCATATGTTGTGATAAATTTGTATAACACTAACGCAAATGTCAAAAATGGCTATCTTATCCAGTACTCAAACTGCTAATAAAGAACCCTTCAGAACTCTCTCTCTCTCTCTCTCTCTCTCTCTCTCTCTCTCTCTCTCTCTCTCTCACACACACACACACACACACACACACACACACACACACACACACACACACACACACACACACACACGGCAGACACTTGCATATACAGCTGCTCTGAGGTAATCGTCTCCGACACCCACGCCCACTCAGCCACACCTGTAAGCCTTTTTCATTCATTGACTCAGAGACATCACATGGTCTGAGTGAAACACTCGTCTTCAGTCTTGCTCCCTCCCCTTTCCTTTCCTTTCCTTCCCCTCCTTCGGTCTTTCCCTGTCTTTCGTTCTTCCTGTATGTGTTTGTGTTTGTTCTACACTGTTCAATTATCTACAAAAAGTGAGAGAGACAAACATTCTGCATGACATAAGTACGGTAAAAAAAAAAAAATGCATTTCAATTCCTTATCCACCGTTGAAGATGACAAATACACTGACTGACACTGTGCATGGAACATAACTATGTATGATACCTCTCTTTGCTCTGTAAATACTTCTCGCTTGTCTCTCTTTTATATTTCCCTTTGTATCACTTTTCTAGGTTCTTTACTGTCTTCTTTCCATTCTTTACTGTTATAAACGTGTTTGTCTTTTTCTCCGCTCTTACGTGCCGAACATAAGAAGACAACTATGTTCCAGTTGTTCGTAAATTCCTTCCAAGCTTTTCCACCCACACTTGTACACAATCGACAATGCCAACCTGGATGGTAGATACCTGCAAGTGCTGGTCTCCGCCATGCTCCCTGCAGGTCGCCTGGGTACCGGGGTGGCTCAGTGGAACAGCGTCGAGTCCAGAGGCTGTAAGGTCGAATCCTGCCGGCACTTAGCCTAAACTGAACCTTTTTTCGATTAACGAACAAGTAAGATAACTCTTGCTCCCTTGATGAAATCAACAGACGCCCTCAACTTCTCCTAGTTTGTTCTGTGTGCTCTGTGCTGTCATTTCTGCTAGGTGATTCTGTGTCGTAAGCAGCATTCCTTTGGAATTATGGAAGTCTATTTATTTCATCGTGGGAGCAAGAGTCACCCTATTTGTTCGTTAATTTCTCTTTATTGTTCCCTGTTTCATTTTAGATTTCCTTTTGATCCTTTTTCGCTGCCAATCTAAAGTATTGCCCGTCCAACAGGTTAATGATCCTACCAGTTCATTTTAATGGCTAGAGAGCTGAGAGGATTCGGGGAACCGTGCAGCTCACCACACAGAGTATCACCTATCTCTGTATCTGTCTGTCTGTATCTATATCTGTTTATGTCTGTCTGTATCTATACCTGTATCTGTCTGTTGGTGTCTGTCTGTCTGCCTGTGTTGGGAGTTACACGGCGTCAAACATAAACACTTAACAGCAGACTGCATGAACACTTTGCTCAGAGACGGCCGTGGTGATGTTTGAGTTCCCGAAAGAGATAAACAATTTTCAGCTGATGGAAGATTTTTACTGAAGAAAGATTTCAAAGCAATCTGGGCAGTGCTTTTAGAAACATAAGTCATCAAAACATATTTAATGACTTTTGTGTATGTGATTTTAAAAAAAAGTATGTAGGGAGTGACCGCGACGAGGTCACAGACTGTTATGGCCTTTGCGGTTGGCCGGGTTATGTCTAACAGGAATTAGTCTATCTCTCTATCTACCTACCTACCTACCTATCTTGTCTATCTATCTATCTATCTATCTATCTATCTATCTATCTATCTATCTATCTATCTATCTATCTATCTGTCTGTCTATCTATTATTTATTATCTATCATTATCATCCTTCTATCAATCTATCTATCTGTCTGTCTATTTATCTATGTATGTCTGTCTGCTTTCTGCCTTAGTATCGTCTGTTATTGTCTTGTTACCTCTCTGTCTGTCTGTCTGCCTGCTCTGTCTCTCTGTCTGTCTCTCTGTCTCTCTCTCTCTTAAGTAAAGCGGCACATCAGGGAAGCGCTGACTTTGCCACCGAAGGTCAAACAGTCCTCTCTACCTGAATCAATCCAACGCAATGTCAGACTCAGTCTCATCGTTTCAAAATTATTCACAAATACGTCGCTTGATCCAGGAACGGTACCAGAATGTCACGGGGCTCGTCCATGGCTACCTGGCATGTTTCCGTGACACGACCTGAAACTGGGTTCATTTTTTTCAGCATGATGGTAGCAGGGGAAGGCTGATCTGCCGTTTTCCTCAAGGAAGAAAGTGAAAAGAATTTGGTGAGTCACGTGACCTGACATGCACGACATTGAGAGAGAGAGAGAGAAAGAAAAAGAAAGAAAGAAGAGAGAGAGAGAGAGAGAGAGAGAGAGAGAGAGAGAGAAGGGGGGGGGGGGGAGGGGGGAGACCAAAGACGCAAAAGTTTAATTCAATCTGTTTAAAATCTAAGGAAATCTTAAAAGAGACAGGGAACAGTGAAGAATGAATAACAAAAAAGTAGGGTAACTCTCTTGCCCCCTTGATGAAACAGTTACAGGCCTTTTGCACAAAATGTCGCATGCGACACCTTGTGCATTTGTGACACTTTGTGCCGCAACATCTGTCTTCTTGTCTGTTCTGTGTGCCCTGTGTCGTCATTTCTGGTGAGCGATTTAATGTCGTGAGCAGCATTCGTTTGGAGTTATGGGCCTGTAATTAATTATTCATCGTGGGAGCAAGAGTCACTCCTCTGTTGTTTGTTTAAAATTTTCAGAATCTTTTTTTTTTTTTTTTTTTTTTTTTACATTTTAAAACCACGTCATCCTCGATATGAACGAAGTATTGTTTTGAAGTGCTGGTGGTTAAAGAGGAAATTCTGCCAAATTACATACAGTCCGCCATTATCTGTTTGTCCTCCAGGCACCCTAAAACGACACACGCCTAAACAACAGAGAAAAAAACAAACACCCCCCCCCCCCAAAAAAAAAAAAAAAAAAATAAAAGAAAATAAACAAACGAAAAGCAAAAATAACAAAGAAAGCGACAACAACAACAAACCAACAACAAAAACAAAACAAAAATGCACACGGCTGAAAACAATTTCTTTGTTGAGAGTAATGATAAAGACAGACGACGAAAAAAAAAAAAAAAAAAAAAAAAAAAAAAAAAAAAAAAAAAAAAGACAAAAAGAGAAAAAAAAAGAAAGTTTATACATCCGTCCCGTGCGTCCTATTCGTTTTCTTTTTCGTTCTGAAATCCGCTTCCTTGAACGATGTTGTCGTGTTTGTTCAAGGAAGCAGATTTCAGAACTAGAGGTCAGAAAGGACAAGTTTCTTCGTTGTACTACATCTACTTTTTAATTTTTTTTTTTTTTTCTGTTCTGTTTGACCGAGCGCATTCTTCATCATCTTACACTCTGTACTCAGTTCTCACGTTCGTCGTGGTATAGCAGTCTCAGTGCTCGCAAAGGTCCCCTGTACTACTGCCCTTACTCCCTCTCATCCTGGGTGTAGTGTGGTTATCGCTTTTGATGGGTGGGGACGTTACACCTGAATGAAAATAAATAACTTTCCTGCCCCCAGTGCCACCGGATACTTCCTCTCCCCCCTCTCCTTCCCTCCCCCTCCCCACCTTACCGCCCATACCCCCACCACCACCCTCTACCCCTCTGCCTCCATTCATATCAGTGGAAAGCCGCTCAATGGTCTCCCCATTCAGAGAGCGGGAAGGGGAGGAGGGGAGTGAGTGGGGCGCGGGGTGGGGGTGGGGGGAAAAAAAAAGAGAGAGCCGTGACGTCAGCTTCGTCGCGAGCGATGCCGCCAGCGCGCGTGCGACGACGGAACTGGCGGTGGCCTGACGACGACACCGGCGCTTGGGCGAAGCGGCCCCTCTCGCGCGCCTGACCAAATATGGTCGTGGAGCAGGGACCCGTCCAATCACGGCCCTCCACCCTACCCGCACCGCACGTGAGAGTCCCTGAGGTCTCTGGGGGAGAGTCTCTCTCTCTCTCTCTCTCTCTCTCTCTCTCTCTCTCTCTCTCTCTCTCTCTCTCTCTCTCTCTCCTGCCGCACGGCATCGGTTGTTGCTGGCGCCGCCGCTGTGTACCCAAGACAGCCTCCTCCCCCCCCCCCCCCCCCCCCCCCTTCCCGCCGCCTCGCCCTGTTCCCCCCTCAGTGGTGTCTTCGTCCGCTCCCATTCCTGTATGTACACCGAGTGGCCCGCCCGCCCGCCGCCTGAAGTTTGATGCTCTGTTCTTTCATCCGTCCTTGTTTTCTTTCTTTCTTTCTTTCTTTCCGTTTTTTTTTTTTTCATCAAACAAATAAAGTCTGTTTTATAGCTTTTTTAAATAATAAAAATTTGTATTTCAATGCCAAGCATTTATATTGAATGTCAATATATCACATGATATAAAAACATTACATTATATTATATTACATTATGTCACATTATGTTAGACTATACTATACTATCTTGTGTTATATGATATGATATATGATATTATATGATATGATATTATATCATGATATGCTACATTATGTATCTGTTTGCTTAGTTCGCCCGCCCCATTAATTGGAGAGTACTCGCACACCAGTGTGTGTGTGCGTGTGTGTGTGTGTGTGTGTGTGTGTGTGTGTGTGTGTGTGTGTGTGTGTGTGTGTGTG
>JADBJO010011548.1:17500-35000 GCA_016801955.1 Conus betulinus | reverse complement strand
GCATGATTCCTCTATAGTTATAACAGTTGCTAAGGTCTCCTTTCTTGGGCAGTTTGATAACAATGCCTTCCCTCCACTCTGCTGGGATATTCTCTTTTTCCCATATCTTGCCGAAGAGGCTGTGTAGCAAGTTGACAGCTGTATCAACATCCGCTTTAATGGCTTCTGCTGGGATCTCATCAGGCCCTGCTGCCTTCCCATTCTTCGGTGTCAGGATGGCCTTTCTGATCTCTGCTTTCGATGGCTTCTCACAGTTGATGGGGAGTTCTGTTTCTGCTGGTGGGATGTCAGGTGGTGCCTCGGGGGCGGGACGGTTTAGTAATTCCTTAAAGTGCTCTGCCCATCGCTTCAATTGATCTTCTGTTGTCGTGAGGGTCTTTCCGTTCTTGTCTTTGACTAGCTTGTTAGTTCTGTTGGAACTTGCCCGCCAGCTTCTTTGTGGTGGTGTACAGCTCTCTCATGTTGCCCTGTCCTGCGGCATCCTCTGCTTGTCTGGCAAGTCTGTCGATGAACTCCTTCTTATCTTTCTTCACATTTTTCTTCATTTCTTGGTCCGCCTGGGTGTAGTCTTCTTGGGCCTGTGCTTTGCTTGATCTTGTCCGACTCATGTTCAGTGTGGCTTTCTCCTCTTTCCTTTGTTCAGTTTCTGAACAGTCTCATCAGAAATCAACTCCTTGTGCTTGGTCTTTTTTTCTTTCCAAGTACCTCCTCACAGGTCTCATGCCAAATTTTCCTGGTAGGTTGCCACTGGTTCTCAATGTCTGTGCTCTCCTCTTCAAGCATTTCTTCAAGTAGCTGGAACCTGTTGGTAAGACTAATCTGAAATTTCTGCTTTATTTCTTTACTGCTGAACAGCTCCAAATTATATCTTGTCCTTGCTGCATCTGTTGAAGTGTACTTCTTGAGTCGGAGTCTCACTGTTTGTCACAAGCAGGTGGTGGTCTGATGGCACGTCAGCACCCCTCATCACCCTCACATCCCGCCATGATCGCCTGAATTTCCTGCTGATGCAGATGTGGTCGATCTGATTCTCCGTGACGTGGTCCGCGATCTCCATGTCGCCTTGTGGATGCGCTTGTGGGGGAAGATACTGCCTCCTATCACCAGCTGGTTCAATGTGCACAGGTCTGCAAAGCGTTCTCCATTCTCACTCATCTGTCCAAGCCCATGTGTCCCCATGATGTCTTCACAGCCCGTGTTGTTTGATCCTACCTTGGCATTAAAGTCGCCCGTGAGTATTGTGAAATCGTTTGCTCCTCTTGTCCAGCACAGATTGTACTCGCTGGTAGAAATCATCTTTCTTTTCCTCCTCAGCATTATTTTTGTGGGAGCGTAGCATTGGATGATGTTCAGCTTGATGTTCTTCTTCTTGGTGCTAAACTTGGCTGTGATGATGCGGGACTTGAAAGGTTCCCAGCCGATGAGTGCCCGCTGCGCCTCTGGTGTCAGCATCAGGGCCACGCCTTCTGTATGGGGGGCTCCGTCTTCTGTGTGTCCCGAGTACAGCAGCAGCTCTCCTGATGAAAGTCTCAGCTGTCCCGTCATCAAAATGATGACATTTAAACAATCTAATCCAGCTCTTTCTGTTTAAAAGCCTCTTAAGTTTCCAATCAGATTAGGTAAATGTTGCATCAAAAGCTGAAGTTCAAAAACAAAATCTATTCGAATAAAGTTCAGCCATCATTTTCGTTCTCTCTCTCTCTCTCTCTCTCTCTCTCTCTCTCTCTCTCTCTCTCTCTCTCTCTCTCTCTCTCTCTCTCACACACACACACACACACACACACACACACACACACACACACACACACACACACACACACATATAGTAATTTCGTCTCATTAGTTACACGGAAACTGCAACATTCTTACTCTGCTCTTTTCACCCCCGAGAGCATCGGATCAAAAGATGATATGCTTCACTCCACGACCAGTAACTCTAAAATGTAACACACTATGTGAGGAAAGAAAACCGCTACCTAAAGTTATACCACACCTTAACTTTTTTTTCACGCGTCGCCGTTGACGTCGTTCCGACGTAACAGGGAAATAATCAATCAAAACGGGGGGGACACGGGAGATTTCATGTCCTCCGAGACACACTCGGTCAGTTCTACGTCACCCCGCGTGCGGAACGCGGTCCTTGTCCTGTATCTCAGGCTAACAGTCTATTTCCTTCCAGACGTTCCGAGGCACACCACTGGCACGCTTCCTCATCAACAACAGCTTGTCGCCTGTCGAAGGTCCGGAACTGCTGACGTCCATTTGCATACGAGGAAATGATGAGCCGGTCCCGCACTCATCGGGTTATATAGAGCGTTGGGCTTCGGCACCGACAGCGGTCGTCAGTTTGAGCCATCTCATGCCTCGAAAGTCTCTCTCTGTCAACAATCAGTAACACTGAATGGGTGTATACAACTCAGTTCAGGAAAGTTAAGGAGGCGGAAGGAGGGGGTTAATCTCTGCTTTCTGTAATTTCGTTGCCCTAAAACCTGTGAACGTCTAAGAGCTGACTGCCTCGGCGGCCATTTTGAAGAAAAAATGCACTCATTGACTAACTCCTGACGCTGACTTTGGTTAAACAGTTGTAACAGGCACGTAGCCGGGTGAAGGTGTCGGGTGCGTTTTTACCAGTGGATGAAATTGTTCATTTCTCATTTCTGGAACATGCTGCTTAGCCCAGTTTTTTTCAGTCGAGGCCACCTTTGAAAGAATTGACGATTTAATGGACTTTTGTGTTATTGCGATTTGCGTAGAATCAGTGATGACGAAAGTAGACCTGTGCTGAGATCTTCACCCATTTCACTAATATTCATCTTAGGGTATTTGAATATACTATTTTGGCTATATTCTAAACACTTGAACATGCTTATCTTAAAATGTACATTCGTTACCTTTACATTGATTACCTACCTTTTTTGTAACTTTTTTTTTGACGATGATTTTGATAATTATGGTAGGTAAAGAAATTATGTTCTTCATCACCAACACTACAACCACCAGCATCATCACCATCATCTGTAGCGTCAGCTGTGATGATAGCATGGCGTTTGTATAAGTTTGTATTAGCTAGCTGGATGAGGTCGTGGGCAATGGTGGGGGGGGGGGGGGGGGGGAGTACGTCAAAGTACCTTCATGATTTTCCCACCCACGTCATTGAGGCTGCTGAACAGAGAGAGAGAGAGAGAGAGAGAGAGAGAGAGAGAGAGAGAGAGAGAGAGAGAGAGAGAGAGAGAGAGATCGTGAGAGAGAGAGGGAGGAATATCGTGACTAGGGAGGACGGGAGGGAGGGGGGGGGGGGTCAGGTCAGTGTGAAGGTGGTGAACGAACAGACACAGATGATGGCGTGCGGATCGTCCTCGTCCTCCACGTGAGGGCGCCCACCATCCTCACCCAGCACTCTAATGTGATCCTCACAGTCCGGCGCCCGTCTGACGGTCTGCTCACCCCCCCCCCCCCCCTCCCACCACCACCACCTCAATCCCCCCTCCCTTCCCACCTCCTTCCCCGACCATCATCTCCCTCCATCTCTCCCAGATTTTCTTTTTGTGTTCTTCTTGTCTGTCCATCCTTCTTCTGTCCTTGCTTCCACCATCGCTAGGCTAGCATCTCAGGCCCCTCCTCCTTTTTTCCTGCTCCGTGGGGGGGGTGGGGGTGGGGGGGGGGGGGGGGGGGGAGGAGATCTTCGTGATCTGTCATGTCTGACTCGTTTGGTGGGTTCTCCTCGACAAAGGGTTATCAGACAGCACCCTCCCCCCCCCCCCCCCCTGCCCTGCGTGCAGATCGAGGTGGTCCCTGTCACCGTTCGTTGATAGGACGGTGTGGATTGAGTATACGACGTGCTTACATCGGGATAGATGCATCGGCTGCCCAGAACAGTGCAGAGATGCATCTGTGCAGAAAGAAAAAAACGAACCACGTGCCATCAGTATATCAACCCACACACACACACACACACACACACACACACACGCGCGCGCGCGCGCGCGCGCGCAGATACACGCTCGCACAAACGCACGCACTCACGCACGCGAGCGTATGTAGGAACGTATTCACGTGATATATGCTGACATTCAATCACTATCTCTGTTTTGATTTTTCTTTCAGGCAACTCAAGGCCACCATACCCGTAACGCCACGCCACAGAACAGCACTCCAGACTGTCCATCACACAAACTCCACCTGAGAAGTGAACAAAAAAAAGAAAAAAAAATTAAATGAAAGGAAAGGAAAATGGGTGGGGAAAAGGATTGAAGCAGCAGCAGAGAGAGAGAGAGAGAGAGAGAGAGAGAGAGAGAGAGAGAGAGAGAGAGAGAGAGAGAGAGAGAGACAGAGAGAGACAGAGAGAGAAAAAGGAAGGGGGAGAAACCCAAAACCACAATCAGTAATTGCGCCTCCCCCATCCCCCTTCCCCCCCTCCCCCCCCCCCCCAAAAAAAAAAAAAAAATAATAAATAACAACCCTCACAAAGGAAGTGACGCAGGGGAGACAACTGACAGCGGGAGCAGGTCCCGCGGGCGACACACCTACAAACACACTAATCAATAGCGAGAGACAACACAACCCGGCCCCCTTGCTCCCCGCGACGACACGCTTACAAACAGGTTAATAAATGGAGAGACAAGACGGTCTCCACCGTGGCTGCGCCTGGGCCCTCCTTCCTCCCCCCTTCCCCCTCCCCCACCACGTTCAATCCCTCGCCCATACCCCCTCCACCCATACCCCCACTTCTTCCCCCCCCCCCCCCCCCCCCCCCCTCCACGTTCTCCCGTCCCCGCGGCTGCGGCAGCAGGAGCGGCCGAAGTGGCCGAGGCTTGCGCCCCAAGAGAGGCCCAGTCAATTGGCGAGGTGTCAGGGCATCCCTGCCTTCCGCCAGAACGATCCTGACGTCCTTCTCCTGCCTGGAGACCGCCCGCTAAAAGAGCGAGGGGCCGCGCTGGCCTGACAGCGTCAATTTGGGGTGGGGGGGGGTGGAGGTGGGGGTGGGGCAGCGTCCCCTGGTGGTGGCGTCCGGAGGGCAGTTACAGGCCGGGGGTCCGAGTGCAGTCGGTCGCTGTCACACCATCGCTTTCCCTTTGGTTTTTGGCTGCCTTGAGACCAGGCCCGGCCCTTTTGGCTTGGAAAAAAAAAAAAGAAAGAAAGAAAAGAAAGATGGCCGACGCCAGCAGACCTGTCGTTTGATGAATTAGGGAGGGAATGAAAGGAATGGGAGGAAGATGGGAAGACGGGAGGGTGGGTGAAGGTTGGGATTATGGGGAGGTGGCGGGGGGGGGGGGGGGGGAGGGGTGGAGGACGTTGGGAATAGGGGGTGGGGGCAGGGGGAGATGAGGCTAATAGTTTGCCCCTTTGCGGTGAAGCTAATACAGTTTTTTTTTTTCTTCTTCTCTGTCTGCCTGTCTGTCTGTCTGTCTGTCTGTCTGTATCTCTCTCTCCTCTCTCTCTCTCTCTCTCTCTCTCTCTCTCTCTCTCTCTCTCTCTCTGTGTGTGTGTGTGTGTGTGTGTGTGTGTGTGTGTGTGTGTGTGCGTCTCTCTCTCTCTCTCTCTCTCTCTCTCTCTCTCTCTCTCTCTCTCTCTCTCTCTCTCGTCCGAACACAAAGTTTTCTCTGTTTGTCTGTCTGTCTGTCTGCCTGTCTCTCTCTGTCTGTCTTTCTGTCTCTCTCTCTGTCTGTCTGTCTGACTCTCTCTCGTCTGTCTGTCTCTCTGTCTCTCTCCTCTGTCTCTCTCTCTCTCTCTCTCTCTCTCTCTGTCTCTCTCTCTCTCTCTCTCTCTCTCTCTCTCCCTCTCTCTCTCTCTCTCTCTCTCTCTCTCTGTGAGTGTCCTTCGTCCGAACGCAAAGTTTCTGGCAAGCAAGGCTGCTGAGACAGATATAGTACGAGATCAAAGTTCGGGCAGGGAGGTATGAAGAGGAAAGGGAATGGCGGCAGTGAGGGACGATGATGAGGTTGAGAGCGGGGGAAGGGGGGGGGGGGTAGGAGGTAGGAGGAGGATGGAGTCAGGTGGAGTTATGGGACTTTCCAGTCACTGACTGCCCATAGCCCGCCTGGGACTGGAAAGTAGGTCATCATACAGTGCCCTTACCGTCAAGGCAGACAGTGGAAAATCTACATGCCACTTTGTTCTCTCATCTGGGAGAAGTGTAGATTATATCCCTGATCTGCTCATTTGAATTTTTTTCTGTTCTGCTTTTTTTTTAAGACAATATTTGCTCTAACAGGTCTGTTTTTTGTAGAATCACTAATTCCAGAAGAATACACTGATACTGCTTTGGGGGTATTGCCCTCTACACAAACCACAGTTGTAGTATTTACTTGTCCGGGTCTGTTCAAACCGGAATTGGGAAAAAAAAAAAAAAGGGGGGGGGGGGGGGGGGGGTCTTGCTGATCCTCGTCATGAGTAGGGGGCTTCAGATCCTTGGACTTAGCAGAGCTGTGGGCCAAGTACGCTTGTCTAATGGAGCCATAGAGGAGGAGGCAGAGCCTGCCTCTTACAGGGCCTGGCAGGCGGAACGTCTGAGGGACTGCAGCATAGAAACAGATTCCTTCTTTGCCACTGGACTGTGGGAGATGAAATGAGCCACATAGTCCCCAAAGCGGGACTGGTGCAGGCCGACCATCGTCCTCATGACAGCCTGCAGGTCGCGGGGGAGATGGGCTTACGAGGAACAGCACCATTCCTGACCAGCACGGCGTTTAAGTGGAGCCTGGCTGTACGCAGCAGAACGGTGGGCAGAGATCTTGGCGAAGACCTACAGGAAAGGGTCTGAAAATGGACCTTTTGGCGCCCTGGGTACTTACTGGACTTACAGATAAGCATCTCTCCCTCAGTCGACGTCTCCACGACCCACTGGGTAAACAGGTCTAAGTAGACATGGGCTCCGTCGAGTCCAGGATGGCAGGTTGGACAATGCGGTCCCAGGCTGCCACAGTCTTGAAGGAGAATGGGTCTGTTGCCATAGAAAAGACAGCTGGTTTGAGGATCAGGAAGCAGTCCAAGGGTAATCACCGTGGCCTCCAGGTAGGCTGGATGGTCGAGAGAGAAAAGTGTCACCAGACAGCCCCTCTTTGGTTGTCCCAGTTTGAGGAAGATGCTGGGTGGGATGCTCCTATGGCTGCTGGAGCATCCTTCCCTGAAGGTAGGATGGGTCTTGTATCCCTGTGTATACAGATGGCTGCTCCCGTATGTTGGAAGTAAGCACGACGTCTTAGGATACTACGGCGCCTACTGGAAGAGGAGCTGAGGGGAACAAGATGATGAGTCCCAGGAGGTGGTCCATAAACACCTGATCCTGAGAGACAAGATCTGACGCAATATTCAAGGACTTCCACACAGCTGTGTACATTATCCCTCATCACAGACTCATAAGAAAGGTTGAAGCCCAAGGAATCCAAGGTGAAGTGTACAGCGGGACTGAGGGCTTCCTTGCGAACAGAACCCAGCAAGTCATTATTTATGGCATCAGATTGACAAAGCGTACTGACCGGCGACATTTCCCAGGCCATGTGCTGGGACCCATCGTTTGTGTCCCGTATATCCGCGACCTGCCATACAAAGAGCCAAGTTAGGATCTTTGCTTATGCCGCAAAGGTATTTGACAGAAGCAACGACCAAGGAGCAATTGCCTCCTTACAGGGGGGTTTCAATAGGCTAAATCAGTGGTCATTGGTTTGGCAGTTGGACTGAAAAAGACTGTGCAATGAGAGACTGGATCGGCTTGAAAGACAACCAGATTGCTGGCACTCAAATAGGGAGGGGGGAGGGGGCGGGGGGGGGGGGGGGGGTGGGGGGGGGGGGGGGTTGCAACGTTACATTTATTCTCTGACCATTAGACATGCTGAAAAAGATTTAGAAGTTGTGATCGACGATAGTATGACATTAAGAAAATCATGCAGCGCGCAAGCTGCTGCAAAGTAAACCATATTCTGGGACTATCAGACGTTCTTTCGACGACCGAGCAGGAAGGGACTATGTGCAGCTGTACTGGTCGCTGGTCAGACCTGTCTTGGGATATTGCCACTCTCTGGCGTCCTGTCGAGAAGACACTCCAGAGCGATACATAGGATGTTCATCGTACAGTCACCGAGCAGACTGCCTTCCTGAAAGACAGACCTTATCCAGAACGTCTGGCAGCATTCCGATTGCCACGCTATGAACATTGCCACAGGAGTGACATGGCTGCTCGTTTTACGTACCTCAGTCGCATCCCTAAGACAGACCGACCCAGGTTTGAGCTGTACCAGGCAAAGAGATTCCACGGGCAGCTTCCTGGAGTTGATTATGCACCACAGCAGGCTCATGGAGAGAAGCACCTTTTTCTTCCAAAGAGAGAAAGCTACCTGGAATAAAGTCTTCAGATAATGTTGTCAGTCTCCTTTCTGTCAGTGCTTTCGAAGGCAGGCCCCAATGTCCATTTGGACTTTTCTTCCATCTCCATATAACACCAGTTGTCACAACTAGACTGTCACCAATGCTATGTTGTCGTGGAGGACCGATGAACTGGCATTCTTTGGCGTCGTGGTAACGATCAAGTGTTTGATTCCCGAAGATGACAGGTTTGACAATTTCGACAATTTATCCAACCGACCACGACAACGTTACTTTTATGCACTTACAAAAATTTTCCCAAGAAAGTTATGGTAACAAGTTTATCGTTTGTGTGATCAACAAGATGATGATTTAGAAATATGTAAAATTGTCATCGTTTTGATGTATACCTTGCATCT
Source organism: Conus betulinus (assembly GCA_016801955.1). Taxonomy (NCBI): domain Eukaryota; kingdom Metazoa; phylum Mollusca; class Gastropoda; order Neogastropoda; family Conidae; genus Conus; species Conus betulinus. The sequence goes on along the minus strand of JADBJO010011548.1, from coordinate 26,283 downwards.
AGGCTGTATCGCCTTCAGTCAGCAGTAGAGTGACTGTGAATGCAGTTTATGAGCCTTGGCTTTGCAGGAAAACCTTTTTTTCATCAAGTGACCAGTCGATGGACCGCAGCAGATCCGCTTATTTCACCCACCCCAACAGTTCAATCAAACACATTTTGTGGTGCACACTTACAAAAAAATGTCCCAACTACGTTTCAGCATCCTTCATTCCTTCCCAAGGGTATTGGACTGAGCCTTTGACACACACATTATCGACCCCCCTTAAGGGGATAACCAGTCATCTGGCAAATTTACTGCTTTGTTTGCAGACAACATGTAAACCGTTGTCTTTGAAAAAAAATAAACAAAACCAAACACACAAACCAAGTTCAGATGGTAAGCAAGGAAACTGGAATGCCCTGAATGCTAGAAAACAATCCTGAAAAAGAAAAGGAAGAAGAAAACAACATAAAAAAAAGTTGAAAAAAAAAAACCCACACAGACGAGAAGCCATGTTACTAAAACAGCTTAGCAAACCTTGGCTAGCTTTCTCCACGTCCATTGTCATTGACACCCTCTGCTCTCTAACTCTTGTCTTGCTCTGTTATGTCTTCAGGGTTGTTTCTTTCCTTTTCGTTCCTCGGGAGCTGTTTTGCTTCCATTATTTCCCACCCCTTCCCTTCTTCCTTTTCTCTCGTTCCCCTGCCTCATTCTTCCCGAACCGTCCCCAATATTACATCACTCTCCTTCTAGTCTTGTGCGCTAACAAGCCTCGGGCGGTGTTGTGTGTGCGTGCGTGCGTGCATGCATGTGTGTGTGTGTGTGGTGTGTGTGTGTGTGTGTGTGTGTGTGTGTGTGTGTGTGTGTGTGTGTGTGTGTGTGTGTGTGTGCGAGAGAGAGGGTGTGTTGTGAGCGAGAGAGAGGGAGATAGAGAGAGAGAGAGAGACAGAGTGTATGTGTATGTGTGACTGAGAGAGTACACAGAGTGTATGTGTATGTGTGACTGGGTGTGTGTGTGTGTGTGTGTGTGTGTGTGTGTGTGTGTGTGTGTGTGTGTGTGTGTGTGTGTAAGAGAGAGAGAGAGAGAGAGAGAGAGAGAGAGAGAGATGAGAGAGAGAGAGAGGAGCGCGCGCGCGCGCGTGTGTGTGTGCATGTGTATGAATGTGTGTGTGTGTGTGTGTGTGTCTGTGTGCGCGCGCGCGCGCGTGTGTATGTGTGTGTGAAGTGTGTGTGTGGGTGTGTGGGTGAGTGTGTGAGAGAGAGACAGAGAGAGACAGTGAAGGGCTGGAAGAGGGTGATGGCGGGGGGGGGGGGGGGGGGGGGGGGGGGGGGGGAGGGGAGGAAGGGGGGAAGGAATGGGAAGGCGGTGGTGTCGGTGTCGAGTGTTGATGACGCTGCTTGATGTTGCTGCCGCGAGGGGATCTAATCACGGGGCAGCGGCCCGCAGCGTCCCGAGATGGGACCGATTGTGGCGCCACATGGCCCTCTGTTTGGGCCGCCCCCCCATCATCACCCTCACTCCCCGCCCACCCCCCCCCTCCCCCACCCCCCAACTCCAACAACCCTCTCTACCTTTCCCCACCTCACCCCCCATCCCGCGCCTTTCTTCCCAACCAGCACCTCCTCCACCACCATCACCATCCTCACCACCGTCAACCGATTCTGTCACCGTCTTCCCTCCTCCTCGTCCTCCCCCCCCCCCCACCCTCTCAAGTCTTCTCCTCTCCACCCCCCCCCCCCCCCCCCCCTATTTTCCGGGCAATCGGTCGGTTATCAGTGTACACATCTCTATTAAGTTTTCAAGCTTCTCAAAACTCATGCTTGGGTGATCGTTGGGAGATAAGGTTGTTGTCAAGAATAATTGTGATAGCCGGCTTGTGCGTGCGAGTGCGTGCGTGCGTGTGTGTATGTATGTATGTGTGTGTGTGTGTGTGTTTGTGCGCGCGCGCGCGCGCGCGTGTGTGTGTGTGTGTGTGTGTGTGTAGCAGCAAGTGTGCAGGTGTATATTTGTGTGTGGTGTATGTGTGTGGTGTGTGTGTGTGTGTGTGTGTGTGTGTGTGTGTGTGTGTGTATGAGAAAGAGAGAGAGAGAGAGAGAGAGAGAGAGAGAGAGAGAGAGAGAGAGAGAGAGAGAGAGAGAGAGGAGAGAGAGAGAGACAGAGAGTGACAGAGCGCTCGCGCGTTCGTGTGTGTGTGTGTGTGTGTGTGTGTGTGTGTGTGTGTGTGTGTGTGTGTGTGTGTGTGTGTGTGTGTGAGTGTCCCTGCGCACGCGATCAACTGATGGACCTACACTATTCAATAATAGAGATAATGAGCAAGAGATCCAGAAAGAGAGATAACCACTCGCACGTGCAACAGACCTCTTTGAGCTTCCGACGTCAGTGGAGCGAGAGCGATTTGAAGGTGAAGATGGGGGAAGGGAGCGGGGGATGGGGGCTGTGGGGAGGCAGGGGGATGGAAATGTGACCCCGGCCGTCAGAAATCAGAGCTGGGGCGGATATTACGTCCGTGATAATGAACTTATGTGGTACATTTCAAAGGTTTCATGTTTCTGGAAACACAAAATCATTCTGGAGTGTCCTCGGGGAGAAAAAAGCTCTCGTGTTTCTATATGTCTCTATGTTTGTTTGTCTGTCTGTCTGTCTGTCTGTCTGTCTGTCTGTCTGTCCTGTCTCTCTCTCTCTCTCTGGTCTCTCTCTCTCTCTCTCTCTCTTGTTCCTGTGTCTGTATGTCTGTCTTTGTCTCTGTCTGTCTGTCTGTCTATCTGCCTTCCTTCCTGCCTGCCTGCTGTCTGTCGGTCGGTTCTGTCTCTCTCTCTCTCGCCTCCTCTCTCTCTCTCTCTCTCTCTCTCTCTCTCTCTCTCTTTTCTCTCTCTCTCTCTCTCTCTCTCTCTAATTGTTCATTCGTCTTTCTGTTTGTCTACCTGTCTCTCTGTTAAATGAGTACATCTTGTTTGACATCTCGTCTTAAGATATATGGTTCCGTCTGAAGAATTTATATGCTCATATCTCTCCACGATACATTGTGCCGTCGTTTATCCACATATCACAATTGATCGTTTACGCTCATACGAGGACTCCGTCCAGTTTCCGTCACTATAGTAGTCATTTAGAAAGATTTGAGTTTTAAGTCGTGTGCTTTCGACCAGGTACCTTCAGTTCTTGCGACCGCCATTCTCATTGCCTTCCGATCAAGGCAAACAGTTTTGGTTCTTGTTTGTGTGTTTTTAAACATTTGCTTCTCCATCTTGCACTGCCTTTGACAGAACAAAGCGAGTGACAGACCTAGAAACAGTAAGTTTTATAAGGTACGATTATGGACAATTCTTTGTCGCGCCCCCTGGAACGTTAAATCGACAGCGACAACCCAGAGAGAGAGAGAGAGAGAGAGAGAGAGAGAGAGAGAGATGAGAGAGGGTCGAGAGAGAGAGAGAGAGATAATGATAATGACAATGAAGGGTCGACTTGATGCCGGCTTAATGTTTTGCATATCATTATGAATGCCGTTAGATTTTATCTTGGTCGACCGTGACCCCTGTCCCAGTTCTCCTCCATACTCTCCCTATTCCCGTTCCCTTCAGCCCCTCCCCCCTTATCCAGCTCCCCCCCCCCCCCCCCCCCCTCCTTTATTATAGTGCTCTTTGGGACCTGAGGTTGGACGTGCACTTTGTGTTGCTGTGGGCCACCTATTCGCAGTGTGTGATGTTGCTTGGGACAGTCCGGACAGTGTGTGCAAACACATTCAACACCTTCAGTTCAGTGTGTATGATGTCATTTCTTTGGTGACACCCCCCCCCCCCCACCCCCGATTCCGCAGTGCAGTGGGCTAAATGCCTATGCGATAAATCATTGTCATTGTCGTTGAGAGAGAGAGAGAGAGATGAGAGAGAGAGAGAGAGAGAGAGACTCGTCAGACTTCTTCAGTCGAGTGTTTGAAATTTGAGGAAGGAGAACGTGGTAGTAAATAGGAAGGGAGGCAGGTTGGAGGGGTATATGCGGCCGAAGATGACAGGTCTGGTGAAGGTATTGCACAGATGAAAATGAACATATTCGGTAAGTTATAAAGGGTAACAGTGACCAAGATGCAGGTCTGTCAGAGAGAAGCAATGCCGCGATTTCCGAGCGGCTTCGGAATTGTGTGACCTGTTTGTGACGCTAAAATCATACCACCTGTAATTACACCGTTGGGGTTTTGCTCCGCGTCAGCTGATGAAGTTCCTGGGTATTTTTTTAAAATGACGTCAACATTTTACTCGTCATCACAGTATCCGTGGTTAAAAATGTTCAGAATCGGGGGACAGAAAATGTCATCTGTACCATCCCATCAGGTGAAGAGTTACTTGCACAGTCATGTGTAGTAATTATGTATCTGTCACTGTACAAGATTTCATTATGATAAATACTTCATTGGATATGCTATTTCGTTCACCACTTTTGGAAATGTATTTCAGCCATTGCCGATCGCCGGCTCCATCTTGGCCTTGGCTGAGAAAAAAAAAAAAATGAATGTGTAAGTAGAAGCAGCTTGGTAAGGACAAGCTGTAGTTGTTTCCCTTGTTGGTCACAATTTTGTCCCCGCTCACTCTCTGTAGTGAAAATTAACTGGGAACAAACAGTCTTCATTGCATTTGTTCAAATGAAGCAGTCTTTTGTATCACTGGAAATTGCTTTTTTTTTCTCTTTTGGTCCAGTTATTTGATTCTTTGGCATACGCTCTAGATGAACCGAGTCATCGCAGTGCAGGTGAAGGACCACAATGGTTAGTCATAAACACCAGCAACGCACAGACACGTGCACATGAAACTACGTAGACTACTAGGTGTTTGAAATAAAAGGAGCGATTTTGGACTTGCGCTTTAGTTTGACAAAATAAACGATTAAAAAAGAACAAATAGCCTGGTTTATGAAGTGCTCTGGACACTCAGTTCAACAGCTGGATATACTTTGCTACATTTTCGTACAGAGTGAAGATCCCCCCCCCACCCCCCACTTCCCCCCCCCCCTCACTTGGTTTGTTGCCTCGTGGTTGAAGGCAGTATGTAAGTCACAGGTTTATGGAAATTGTCCTTGATAATGATATTGTCTTATCAGATATTCACGATCAAAGTATACTTCACTTTGCGAAATACTGCACAGTGACAGTGAGTCTTTTTTAACGTCATCAGTTCTTTAACCAAAACTGTCACACATAGAAAAAGGCAAGTTCATTTAAATGCCGAAACGTTTGATCTGTTTTTGAACTTAGTCTAAATTCATCGAGCGAGGGAAGCTAATGCCGGCTCCGATGCAACGCTCACTGAAGACTGTTCACCCAGGGCTAGTTGGCAATGATCGACTCGAGAGCTTTACAACAGACCAATGTCTCTTACGTGAGCAGTCGGTAGAGACAGGTCTGTTGTGGCACTAACTGACCAAGCCAGTACTAATTGGAATTAACACACTAAATCGATGTTGAATTAGTTTCAAGTTTTTTTTAAAAAGTCACTAGCACCTGGTTTTATGTATGATATGCAATTTGTGTGTGAAATGAACGAGAAAAATGAGGTGTATTTTAGCGTGTGAAATATCAGTCAAGCGCATGCTGTACACTCTCCACACAGTGAATGATCGCTGTCATTTTCATGAGACTGATCAGTTCCTTCAATTTGCGGACGTGTTCCTGTACATCATTTGCAACGTCCACGGGTCAAAACGATCAAAACCCAGTGAGTTACTCGGTCAAGGTCGTCAGGAAGTAGTTATTATTTTGATTTCGTCATGGTCAATTAGTGCAACAGCCTAGACAATGCCTCAGCGCACGCGTCTGGATCTCCTCGGCTGTCAACACCTATTGTCAGTGGGATTAAGAGCCACTGAAAGAGAGAATTTTTTACGTCAGTGTCAGCCGGGACCATCCTCGACTGAACGACGAAGGAGCTTTTGGACGTTCCATAGACCAGGAAGAAGAAGAGCGTGCCTTCGGAACTGCAGCGTGGAGACGACCTCCCAAGGCAAAAAGTACGTTGACCCAAGTTCAGAAAACTGTGTTTTCATCCTCTCCTAGTCGTTCACCCTGCCAGAGAAAACCTGGTGGTCAGTTACCTTGTGTTTCCCCATACATTTGGCAGGATATTGTTATTGACACCTCCCCTTCTCCTCAGCTCTCTAGCATAGGGTCCTAAGTCTAAGCGACCAGGGACTAGCTTAATACATAACAATCGTTCACTAGGAAACATTTGTGAGACTAGAAGACTGTAAAGTACGTCGAGTGCCCAAAAGAGCATTTTCAGATGTTGCGTGACGTTGCGTTTTGCACCAAGGGTTAGAGCTGGAAGCTATTTATTTTGACATTTTTAGTGGATTGTGGCTGTGTTAAGTGTGTTGGCTGCCACCCATATTTGTGAATCTATTGTGTGGACTGTTTGGGTTTGTACAAGCTCGTAAAGTGCTCCAGGCACAATCAGTGGGCATTTTGAGAGCATTCACAGAGAGTTAGAAAGAACCAGGTATGTTCGTTGTGTGTGTGTGTGTGTGTGTGTGTGTGTGTGTGTGTGTGTGTGTGTGTGTGTGTGTGTCTGTTGAAACACGACTTATTCACTGCAAGCTGTGCTGGTGCATTTGCTTATACCAAATGCAAATTAGAGTTGTTGTGTTATTATGCTGCAGCGAAGTATCAAACGTTGGTGTTGTCTGGACGAGATTTCTTTGAACTGTTGAACCAGCTCTTCTGTTCCAGAGCTTTGTCCTCTCCCAACCCCCTTTCGCCCTTCCTTCTCCCAGCTGTGACACATTTATGATAAAAAACCATTGTTTCTTGTCCAAGACCATTTACACTGGGCTTTAGAAACCAGTGAAACCAGTAACATTATAATACTGTGGCAGGTCACAAAGTGAAAAGAAAAGAGAACCTTGCATCAAACTGGACCCGAGAAGATTAACTTAGGACGAAAGATACGCTTAACGATACCCGAGGGATTTGTTTTTTTAAAACGGGCTGCTCTTTCTCCATTTTACAGTGAGTTGTCCTTTTGATGGTACCCCGTGCACTGTCATTTTCTCCTCGTTCTCCTGGGATGATCCAGCTAGTGGGCCAGTCTTCCATGGAGAGCATGGAGCTAAAACGTGAAACGCAATTATAGGGGGGAAAAATTGGTTCTGGAATGAATCTGGTTAAATCCCGTCTGTAACATTTACCACTTCTGAGATGGAGAACGCGAGGAAACAGAATCTGGATCAGCAGTTCTGTAATACGACTTGTCCTTCACTGAGCGTCATCGTGAGTCTATAAATCCCAGTAGTGGAGAAAAAAGCTTTACAAATAACGGAGATTCGGAGTTTTTCGCTGTGTCTGTGTTTTCGTTGACTTCACGCTATGGAGCTTTTTCTGCCCTGTAAGTGGTTACCATGACCTGAAGTTCTTTTTATCCGTAAGTGGTCGGTCATCATATTCTATATCACGGAGCCTTTCGCCCATTCACCACAGCCTTAACACACGTAAGTGTTCGTCACGGCCTAATGGCCATGAAGTTTCCTCGCAGTAAGTGTTCACCACAACCTACACACCATAAAGCTTTTTGGCCCCTCGACAACCAATGCGCCGGAAAGCTTCATTCCTGAAAGTCAGTGTTCACTATGGCCAACGCACCATAACCATTTATCCCCGCAAGTATTCACCTCAGCATATACGCCTTGAAGCTTTTCTCTCCGGAGTACTTCATCACAGCCTACAAGCCATGAAGCTTACCGTCCTTTTACGTGCAGCATATACGCACGCGTCTGAAACTTTTTGCCCTTTCAGTAATGGGACGAAAAGGAGTAACAGATCGTAGTCACCTCAGCACAGCCACCAAAAGGGTCCAGAGGCTTTTTAGGTGTAGGTAGATGGTGGGGTGGGAGACTGGCTTAGAAAGAGAAGCCAAAACAATGATAGATTAGAGGAAACTTTAGTTAGTAAAAACGAAAAGTTTCGTTTTGGCTTGAATATCGCTCGCGTCTGAAAATAATAGAAAATCAGTCGCACTGCAACCTTTGACTGGCTTCAAAGTTTGGACATGGCAATTCATACGCGCAGAAATGCAAGAGAAATGTAAAGCATTTTGCCAGTAAGCTTAAAGGAAAGTCTGTCGATGGATATCAGGGAAAATGTTGCGTTTGTTTCAGGGTATAAATTATGATTCTGGGGACCGGATTCTTCCATTCAGTGCGCAAAATCTGGCATTCCCTACAACCAGTATACTGAACTCCAGTGGAGATACAGCCACACAAAAAAAATTGTGAGACATACAATCTGATCAGAACAAAGAAAAGACAAAAAATACGAGGAGACGGGCATAGGAGGTGGCTGGAATGGGGGAAAAGGAAGTGTTGGAAGGGGGCGGCGAAGAACTCTGCTTCACATCAGTCACATTCTCAGATGGCTGAGAAACGTTAAAGTGCGACCACCACCACGACACTGTTCAACAGTTCCTAACCAGAAAACAAGAGCGGTTCAACAACGCTGGTGTGTCATCGGTGGATGATTAGCTCATACAGCCTGGTGGACAGTCCATTTGTGACGGAACAACGGATCATTCCTCGCGCGTCAATCCATCAAAACAAGAAAGCGATGGAGCGAGCCCCACCGCCAGGGAGTCGTCTTCCGTCATCTGCAGCAAGAAAGCCCTGGAATTTATCAACTCAATCAATGCCTGTTGATCCCCCCACCTCCACCCCCCTCCACCCTATCCCTGTCTCCCCCCTCGCCGTTTCCCCTCACCAATCCCCCTCTCCCTCTTCCACCCCCCCCCCCCCCCCCCCCCCCCCCCCCCCCCCCCCAAAAAAAAAGTCG
>JADBJO010011548.1:0-12500 GCA_016801955.1 Conus betulinus | reverse complement strand
GGGGGGGGGGGGGTTCTTTTTCCACACTGCAAACAAACGAAACGACCAAGCATTCATCACAACAACACTTGACCTGCATGAAGTCATTCTTCTTCTTCTTGGTTTATTCATCTCGGTCAAGTGGTGCAGGTGGGCGTATGTAATCATTATTAACGACTAAATACAGAAGATGGGCGAGAAAAGAAGTGTAGAGTGGTGGATCAAATTATCAGAGGCAAGAACTGCTGCTTTGGCCTGTAGTGATCTGAACACTTAGTCCTGTTCATGCGCTATCAATCCTCTTCCACTCCTCCGCAACTCATCTGCCTGCATTGTCACTAACATGTCGCTCAGCACTGCTGGAATATTGGAACAGCAATCGTGTCTCTTCTAGCTGCATGATTAGGCATACGGCTGGCTACCTCTGTGCTCCGTCCCCCGCCTACTTCTCTCCCTCGCTCTCCGCTTCTCATTCCCTTTCCTGTCTCCCATTGGTGTTGGCATTTCAAGCGGCCCTGCACAATTTACTCTTCGGACTATACTGTCTCATTCCTCCCTTGATGCTCTTTTCATCTCTAAGCGCTTTCCCATTCTAGATCAGTGGAGCCATCCCAAGGGTCTTTACTGTGCTAGGCTTGGTGATTTCTTCAGTGAATAGTGTATGGCTGAAAAGTGGCAGTTTGCCTGGTGTGTCTCTTTGTCAAATCTCAGTCCTAGATAATATTTTGTTATTACATAGGCAAAACAAAGAACCTTCGCAACACTCATCATGCAGCTGTCTTGTAATTATCAAGATATATCCCTCACTTCATCGTTCATTTGCATCTCTCTGTCTCTCATTTTCTTAGTTCCAAACTACATCCCCCTCTGATAGGTAAGTTTTATGTATGAATGAGAAATGTTAACACTGTGACTGATTTATCCTATACAAAGCATCCTGCCAGTTGCTATTCATGTCGCTGATTTTGTGTTCACTACACAGTGGAAATATGCACAAGACTTGCACTGTTAAGTTAGTGGCTCTATAAATTTATATGATAGTGGTAACAGAACGTTAAAAACGCTTTCTATTGAAATTCCTCTGTGGACATTTTTTGTTTCTGTCTCAGTGAAAAAAAAACCAAAATGTGAGACTATGTCCGTAACGTTTGATGAGAGGCTGTCATGCCCTGATATTCTCCCTTACTCTGTTTTCTCCCTTTAATCGTTCATTTTATGCTCCTTTATAATCAAAGAGTCACAAGCTCCTCCACGCCTTCTGCTTTTTTACCGTGCCCACTTTCATACAGTTTTATAATGAATGAGCAACGCACATGCGTGCAAACAAATGAATATTCAGTCCAACACAAATAATGCAAGACACAGAAATGACTAAGCAAATAGTCACCCAAACATTAGTCCATGGATTGGATAAACATCGATCTGTCTGGTCCCTGCACATCTCTCGATGTAACACTGCTTATGATGACTGAAGCAGGACAGATGGAGGAAAATGGCATGAATGGATTCTGGTTTGAAAGACTGTACTAGTAATCGATTAACCTTTCTATCTACTGGAACACCATCTTGCCATCCACATCTTCCCCCTTCACTGTCCAAACCTTTTCCATTTCATAACCTTCTAAGTTTGGGCTGGCCTTGCTTCCCTCTCACTCAACTCATCTCTCAGTCGCCAGAACTTCGAACAGCGCTCAGAACTGTCTTCCTTGGAACTGCTTCTTGTTTAACAAATATGTTTCTATGCGAGCATACTAGCGTCTAAAAGCGATGATTGCTGTTTTTTTCAGGAGAAGGGGGAGAAGAAGTGTTTCTATATTTTCTGAGGAGCACAACTGCTATTTTCCTAAGGAGCACAACTGCTCTGTTTTCGTGAGGATTTTTCCTGATTTAACACAACTATTTTCCCTGTTTTCCCTGAGGATAACAACCGTTTCACCCAAACTTTCCTTAGAATAAGCAGTTTGCTTGTTTTCCACTGGAAAATGATTATTGCAAAGACATTTTGTTAACAGGGAAACAGCTATGATCATTATACACCACAAAAAATACAAAAGGCGTTTGCAAGATGAAAAAAATATGTGAGTAGGTTTACAACGTACACATGCTAATTATCAGAATTTAGAGCATGGAAGACTACCCTGAGTCGTCCAGCTTCACAATAAACAATTCTTTTTTTGCACTTTGCACTGTAGCCACACATGATATGCTCAGGCAGACATAATTTTGCAATTACCTTGTACAATCACCAAAGGACTGAACAATCCCATACTTTCCCATTTAGTGTGCCTTCATAAAATTCATGAAGATGACTGAACAATTGCTGAAACAGATCAACAACAGATACCCAAATGCCATCGAGTTCTTTAATTTATTTACAAAAAAAAATGAAGCAACTTTGTTCTAGCTGGCTGAGTTTGTGAAGTTCATCATGCTTTTCTTTTCCCAATTTTTACATTGCTAATAATTATTGTGACAATGCCTTTCTTGTGTGTGTGAATAACAATACTTCTTCAGTGAAAATTTATATATATTATTACACATGGCCTATTGTGTGATTATTATGCTTGTTTGCTTTTTTTCGCCTTTTTCCCACATTGGTCATTTTACATTACGAAATCTGGTGGTAATAAATTTTTAATGGAAAATTTTGGGAGTTTCCTTTCACACATTGACAATGAAATGAATGCGTAAACAATCATCGCAACTGCACATCAGCTGCATGAAGTCATTAATGATTTATTCATGGGGGAGTAGTACGGCATGGGGGCGTACATAATCATTACTAATGGCTAAAAATGACAAACAGAAGAAAAACGAGAAATCTAGACTGGAGGATCAAATTATCAGAGGCAAGAACAGCTTTGGCCTGTAGTGATCTGAACACTCTCAGTCCTGTTTCATGCGCTATCAACCCCCTTCCACTCCTCCACAACTCATCTGCCTGCATTGTCACCTAACATGTCGCTCAGCACTGCTGGAATATTGAATAGCAATCGTGTCTCTTCGAGCTGCATGATTAGGCATACGGCTGGCTACCTCTGTGCTCCGTCCCCCGCCTACTTCTCTCCCTCGCTCTCCGCTTCTCATTCCCTTTCCTGTCTCCCATTGGTGTTGGCATTTCAAGTGGCCCTGCACAATATACTCTTAGGACTAAACTGTCTCATTCTTCCCTTGATGCTCTTTTCATCTCTAAGCGCTTCCCATTCTAGATCAGTGGAGCCATCCCAAGGGTCTGTACTGTGCTAGGCTTGGTGATTTCAGAGTATAGTGTGATGGTTGAGAGGCAGCAGCATGCCTGGCGAGTCTTGTCGAATCTCAATAATAGATATAATTTTGTTATCACATAAGGCAAACAAGGAAACTTCACTACTCACATTATGCAGCTACCTGATAATGATTTTGTTTGTGTCCCTTACTTCATCATTAGCCAGCATCTCTTTGTCTCTCCTTTTCTTGGTTACCTACTACACGTCCCTCTCTTGGGTAGGTTTTAGGTGTGAAAGAGACATGTTATCACTGTGACCGAACTATTCTGTATCTTTATCCGGCCCACTAGGTCTTCATGTCACTGATTCTGTGTTCCCTAGACAGTGGACATAATATTATGCAGAATGCTCCTACTGCTAAGTTAGTGGCCGTCTAAATCTGTATGATGGCGTAACACAACTTACAGGTGCTTCCTGGTGAATTTCCTGTGGACATTTTTTATGTGTCTCATTGTAAATCAAACCAAAATGTAAGGTTATGTCTGTAACGTTTGATGACCTATTGTCAAATCCTGATCTTCCCCCACACTCTGTGTTCTTCCTATACTCGCTCATTTCATATTGCTTTATAATCAATGAACCATGATCTCTGCCATTCCCTACCTTCCCTTAGCTCTCCCTTTTTTTCACACTTAGAAGCAACGCACATTTAAGCAAACAGATGAATAATCAGTCAAATATGAATAAAAACGAGACACAGAACTGACCAGCCAAATAGTCACTCAAACATTTCTCTACTAATTGGATAAACATTGATCTGTCTGGTCCTGGCATACCCCTTGACATATCACTGCTTACGAGGGCTGAAGTGGGACAGATGTGAGAAAAATGGACAGAATGAATTCTGGTTTTGAAAACCTGAGCCAGTAATCGATTAGTCTTTCTGTCTACTGGGACACCATCTTGGCCCTCGACCACTTCCCCCTTCACTGTCCAAACCTATTCCATTTCATCGCCTTCTAACTTTGTGGCTAGTCTTATTTCCCTCTCACTCAGCTCATCCCTCACGGTTGCTTGAACTTCGAACAGTGCTAAGGACTATCTCTTTCTCGGCTGCTGTCTCGACACATTTGCGCCTTTATGGGGGCATACTAGCGTCTAAAGGTGGTGATGGCTGTTTTCTTCAGGAAAACAGCTATGATTATCGAGCAAATCAGCGAAAAGAGAGAGAGAACAAGTATTATCCTAGGATCACAACTATTTTCATAGGAATTACAACTATTTCCCCTGTTTTTCCTATCTTATGATCACGATCGTTTTCCCTGCTTACCTGTGAATGATGAGTGTTATCCTTGTTCTCCTGAGGAACAGGTATTTTCATGAGGAATACGTTGTTTACAGGGAAACAGCCATGATGGCTGTTTACCACCACACATACACATAGGGAAAACATTATGATCCCAATGATCATAACTATTTTTCAATTTTCGGGTTTCCTGAAGGATAATAAATGCGTCACCCCGAGAAAAATAGTGACAACAGTTGTGATAGTTAGGGCTGACATCGATAATAATAACTGTTTTCCTTGGGAAAATAAGGAAAACACCAGTGATCCAGGGAGGAGGGGGGGGGGGGGGGGGGGGGGCGACAGGGAACACAGCTATAATCCCGGGGGTAAAGTGGTGGTCCTCTAGTATACCAAACTCTACCCCGATTATCTGAAGGATAATAGCCGGTTTTTTTTTTTCTTTTTCTCAGATTAAACAGCTATTACGGCTTATGAAGCTACTGTCTGCCAATATGTCTCCCCGATCCTTTTCCTCTTCCCTCTTCCACTTGTCCTTCTGTGCACCGAGTAAGGGAAAGAGGGTAGGTTGGGGCTGGGGGTGGGGGTGGGGGCAGTGTGCCTGAGGGTTAAACGGTCCCGTTCCTTTCCATGCCACAGCAGACAGGACGGTGGTTTGAGGTGTCAGCCACTTGGGGGCAGGACACGTGAAACTCTATCTCTGTCTCATCAATGTTCTCTGTCTGTCTGTCTCTGTCTCTGTCTGTCTGTCTATCTCTGTCTGTCGGTCTGTCTGTCTGTCTCTGTCTGTCTGTCTGTCTGTCTGTCTGTCTCTGTCTCTGTCTCTGTCTCTCTCTCTCTCTCTCTCTCTCTCTCTCTCTCTCTCTCGGCATATAGTAATGTATGTACTGCTTCTTTTATTCCCACTTTCGCCTTTTTACTCGTATCACAACAATATTGCTTAATCACACCCCCTCTTTTAAGAGGCGTTTGCCTTGTTGCACACATTCTGAATGTTTGAATCTGGTCTGTCTGTGAATGACTGGATTAATACATGATAAAAGGATCCAGTGCGGAAGCACCACACATAGCAATAGCCCTGCATGTTCCAAGCTGAAGTATATGACAAAAACAATGCCACCATTATATCCTACTTTTGTGGGGTATGTTGCCCCACGAATGCATAATTTGGCTGTGACACTGCAATTGATTATACTAAAACAGTATTGAATATCAGCAAACTCATCTCTACGTAATCGGAGTTTGGTGAACTGGGCCAGTAGTTAATTGACATTTTTTCAAAATTTCGTATGAAAATTTTGTACGTTAAAAGATTTGATAAGTCGTGATATTTTGCCAAATCTCGTGTATGAATTGTTTTTGAAGTTATATACCCTGAATGCATACAAATAGAAGAAAAAGACATTTATCAGCTAGGTTTCAGTGGTTCATTGATCAACCAGTTTAACCTCCAACTAACACGACTGTCACTTTAAAGACTAGCAATGCAACCAATGTAGGATCAAATTGTCTAATACCTGAACTACATCAAAACAATCGTATTCAAATTAAGGCGTGTTCGGAGACAGGTTTAGATATGAAGATTATTTGATAATCCTCGCATGCTACTTAGCTAAACCTACACTGGAAAAAAATAGAACTTTATAGATTGCGTGCACGGACTGGGCGAATACAAGGAATGTTACTTACTGAAAGAATGTACTCTAAATGCCGTTTCAAGAACACAGTCGAAACATTCCATTATGTATGTAGATAGCCAGGTTTTTTTTAAATAGTGGTTGAAAACAGTTGCTAATACTGTACTACAGCAGAGACTAAACGCACGTAAGTTCTAAAGTATATTTACAATAACAAGTAACACAACTTTTCCGAAGCTTACCGATTTCGTGAAGATCATAATGCAAATCCACTCAGAGGGTGACTGTTGACACTTTTCCTCGTTTTTTTTTTTTTTTTAAAGTAGTATCAGCGTATATGATATAGCACACCTTCATTACTGCTGATTGTGGGATTGCCACGCTTGCTTGCTTTTTTAAAATATTATTTTTGTGTTATTGTTTTCCATTTTGCCTTATAGTGTCACTTCGGGATAATTAAGTCTTGGAAATCTCCTGGTAACTGATTTTTTATGGAATAAAAGGACACTTTGTTTTGCATACAAACAGAAGATTGAGCAAATAATCATCACAATCCAAAGCCTGCTAGGGGCAGGAGGACTCACATAAACCTATTGATAGCTAAAGTTAGATGACTGCAGCACACACACACACACACACACACACACACACACACACACACACACACACACACACACACACACACTGCAGATTGGAGGGTCCAAAGTATCACAATTAAGAACTGCAATGGCCTTTTCAGTCCAGAACATTCAGTCCTATTCCATTGGCGATAGGTCCACTCCTATTCCTCCCCACCTCAGCTGACTACCTTGTCACCTAACATGTCTCACAAACGTTACTGGAATACTGAACAGCAATGCCGTCTCCTCTGTCTACATGATTAGGCATACGGCTCGCTGTCTCTGCACCCCCACACTCTGCACACCTCGTCCCTCTTGTTGTCCTTCCCGTTTCCCATTCGCACTGGCATATGAAGTGACCCAGCACAGTTCACTCTGAGGACTAAACTACCTCATTCCTGTCTTACTGCTCTTTCCATCTCTTAGCACGCTTCCTATTCCAGATCACCGGAACTGTCCCTGGAGTTTGTATTAGTTAGGATGGTGATTTTATTGTATGGTGTAGTGATTGAGAAGCAACAGCATCGCCTGGCGTCTTCTTGTAAAATCACACAATGCTAAATACAATTTTACTGTTACGCCAGCCAAGCACTGAGATTATGCCATGTGTGCTATTAGCTGTCTTACAATGTTTAGTTGTGCCCCTTACTTCATCGTTACCTCGCAGCTCTTGTCGCTTTTTCTGTGTTCACTTCTACACCTTCTCTCCTGGGTAGATTTGGGATGAAACAGACGTCTTAACATTGTGACTGAGTTGTCTTCTTCCTGTTTGCCATTCAGTCTTCACGACTCTTGTTTTCTATTCATTAGACGTTGGAAATATGCTGATTGTTTACACTACATTCGTTTGCAGTCTTTGCAAATCAGGTGATGGATAGAAACATAACTGGAGCACTTTCTTGTAAAATTGTTACATTCTTAAATGTTTGTCTAGATGTCAATTGAACCAAAAGTTAACATCTTGTGTACAACCGTTGAGAAGACTATCAAGACGAGATATTGCACTCCCCTTCCCCTTCTTCGCCTGTTTTATTCCATTTTCAAGTCAGATAAACCATATTATCTTCCACCCCCCCTCTCCTCCTTCTAACTTGCTCATTTTACCTCGTTTCTAAGTGATGAACCATGTTATATTTTGCCCCTCCTCTCTCGTAACCTCGTCCAGTTTATAACATGTAGTTGTCAATGAACCATTATATCTTCCACGTGATTCTTGTCCTTAACTCACCCACTTCATGCCATTTAATGATCCATAAAGCATGACATTTTTCATTCCCGCTCCTCTCGTAACTCTCCTATTTGTAATACCGTTTTATGATCAGTGAAATGTGATATCCACCTCCCCCTCGCTTAGCCCATCCAGTTCACACCATTTAACAATCCGTGAACCAAGTCTGTCCTGTCTTAACTCGTCCACATATCATTTTCAGATCAATGAAGCACATCTTTCACTCGGGCCCACCTCCTCATCTCGCTCATTTTATACCGTTTAATAATCAGTCAACCATGATATCCTCCGCCCTCTGCTTTCCCTTGATTAGCCCATTTTATACCATTTAAAAATCAATGATTTATTAAACGGTAGAAAATGAACGAGATGAGGAGGTGGGCCGAGTGAAAGATATGCTTCGTTGATCAGAAAGTGGTATCTTTCGTCCCGTACCACCCTTTAACTCGCTTGTTTTATACCGTTTAACAATCGATTGTTTTATACCGTTTTAACAATCGATTGTTTTATACCGTTTAACAATCGATTGTTTTATACCGTTTAACAATCGATTGTTTTATACCGTTTAACAATCGATTGTTTTATACCGTTTTAACAATCGATTGTTTTATATACCGTTTAACAATCGATTGTTTTATATACCGTTTAACAATCGATGTACCCTATCTTCCACCCCTTCCCTCCTTTAACCCTCCTGTTTTACATCAATTTATGTTCATTGAACCATGAAATCCTTTTGCCCCCTCCCCTCCCTTAACTCTCCTATCTTATTTGTTTTATAATCGATGAACCAAAATATCATCTACCCCTTTTTTTTTCTAATCAATTTGCCCCACGTTATACTGTTTTAAAATCAATGAACAATAAACGTGCATCTAAAACAGATCAAAATAAGAAGTCAAGCACATAAATTATTGCCAGATACAGAAATGACTTTAACCGAATGTTGTGATCCAAAGGTTCATTTATATATCAGGTAAATATTGATTTGTGGAATCCCAATATCATCATGGACTTACCGCCATTACTTATGATGAGCAAAAAAGGATCGATATGAAAAAAAAAAGGAACAATAACGATAGGAGCAATAAGGGAAAATGGGCCATGATTTTAAAAAGCCCTAACCAATAATTAGTTTGCCTCCCTATCACCTCAGACACCATCTTTGCCAACCCCCTCTCCCCTCACCCTCCCATCCCCCTCTTCACCACCACCACCACCCCTCCCCCGTTTCCATTTCATCACCTTCGGAATTTGTGTCTGGCCATGTCTGTCTGTACCACTCAGCTCATCATCGCTTACGGTGGTTGCTGGAACATCGAACAGGGCTCAGGATTGTCCTCTGGCGCTGCCGCTGGTTCAACACCTCTGTCAATGTGTCTCCCCGATCCTCCTCCCTTCCTGTCTCCTCTTCCTCACGTGTCCTCCTGTGCACTGGGCGAAGGGCGAAGGCGTTAGGTTGCTGGAGTTGGGGGGGGGGGGGGGGGTGAGGGGGGCAGGGGGGGGGGGGGGGGAGGGAGGGAGGGAGGGAGGGAAGGACACTTTGCCCTGAGGGCTAAACAGTTCTGTCGTCGCTTTCCATGCGGTTGCAGACAGGGACAGCTGTTTGATGTTCCCGCCACTTGAAGACAGGACGAGTGAACGTACTCTCTTCTCTTCTGTGTGTCACTCTCTGTTTCTGTCTCTGTCTGTCTGTCTGTCTGTCTGTCTGTCTCTCTCTCTCTCTCTCTCTCTCTCTCTCTCTCTCTCTCTCTCTCTCTCTCTCTCTGCATTCTCATTCATATCCTCTATCTGTCTGTCGGTCGGTCGGTCTGTTTGCATGCATTTCTCTCTCTTATTCTCTCTCTCTCTCTCTCTCTCTCTCTCTCTCTCTCTCTCTCTCTCTCTATTTGTCTGTTTTTGTCGGTCTCTCTGTTTATCTGTTTGTCTGTCTGATTGTCTGTCTGTCTGTCTGTCTGTCTGTCTGTCTCGTCTCTCTCTCTCTCTCTCTCTCTCTCTCTCTCTCGCTCTCTCTCTCTCTCTCTCTCTCTCTCTCGTGGTGACTTGAACTTCAGTAACACCACTTCCTAAAACTGTAGAAGCTCCTTACAAAAAAAAAAAAAAAAAAAAAAGAAAAAAAAAGAAGAAAAGATTTCAACGTACCCAACCCTAAACTAACGCGAGAAGAAAAATCTGCTCCACAGAAATAGATGAGGAAACGGGCGAGCTAGCTCATGGTGTGTTATTCATCAGCACAGGAGCGGTGCGGGGACGCACATGTGTCAGCCAGCTTCCCTGGCAATCTTATACACATTCACCGGATATGGCTGGGGTAATAAGGGATGTGTGTGTGTGTGTGTGTGTGTGTGTGTGTGTGTGTGTGTGTGTGTTGTGTGTGTGTGTGTGTGTGAGTGAGCCGTTGACGTATCAAGGACTGAACCGTATCGCACATTTTCGTGTTGCGGTTTTTGTTGTCGTCGTTGTTGTTGTTATTGTTGTTCACTTTCTTTCTTTCTTTCTGCGTACGCAGGCTGATACTCCGGCAGACACTGCCTCTACAGACAGGCAGTGGAGTTTTGTGTGTGTGTGACCTTTTTTCCCGCCACTAAGGCAGCCATACTCCATCTTCAGGGAAGATGCATGCTATGTGTAACGTGTCATCCATACCAACGGCCAAACCGGCCTACTCCTTTGAAAGTTGGTGATGGGATTTTACGTGTGTGCAAGATGTTGTGCGTGCGTTCACACACGGAACCTCGGTTTATAGTCTCATTCGAAGGACTGTATGGGGAATGGAGTCAGAACCAATGTTAACTCCGAGGAAAAAATAACCCCCTGTCCTGAAATTCGAACCCCTAACCCCAGGATCACGAGTCCGGCGCTCTACCAGTTGAGCTATTCCGGCCCCAGTTGTTCACTGATTCTTACTCCTCCAAACGAGGTTATGGTTTCCCTTGCGTACGTTGGTTTGTTTGTCTGTCTGTCAACGAGAATAAGCACACACACACACACAAAAACCTAACGCACGGATTAAAAAAAAAAAAAAAAAAAATGGTGGAAGGACGGAATATAGCCTAAGGATAGGCGCCTTCGTTTTTTTTTTTGTTGTTGTTGTTTTTTTATGGTGCACGTCACGTCCGCTTCAGTGCGTGGACTCACAAATCAGTGCAGCAAGATTATAACGATTTTTTTTGTTTGTTTTATTCGTTGTGAGTTCTGTGAAAGTTTGTTCATCACAAATTGAATAACCGTGTATGGAAAAAAAAAATGTGTAATAGTTATTCAAACTACTGATACTTTTCTGGCATTGCCCATATCATTAGGACAAAAAGTAAGTACATGGAATGAGTCAGTATCTGCTGTGACTTTCAATCGCGGAATAAATGTGTCAGAGGTCTTCACTCTTCCCTCAAGCCTTAGCAGTTCATTATACATTTGTGGGGCCCGTAGTCATTCGGTAAGAGCGTCTGCCTGCGGAGCTGACGGTCGAAGCTTCAAACCATACGTAGGGTCGTTTTCTTCTTTCTTTCTTTCTTCTTTCCTTTTTTAGCTTGAAAACTCTCTCCGTTCACCCAGCAGTGAATACCTGCTTGACTCAGTTCAGGGAAGGATGAAGGCGGCGGAATACACGGGCAGGGTTCTGCCTTTGATCATGCCCCGTGTCCTCAACACGATGGAACTCGGACAATTCACTGCCCTGCTGCCAAGAAGTTGTCGTGGGAACCAGCTCTGTGGAACTGCCTTGTGCCTCTGAAACTGCTCACAATAACTGGTCCAAAATCTTTGCTGTACTCTCATGGGGTTTTGAATGACCCACAGTCATGATTTTCTCGACGACTTTTCGATATAGTATGCCCCCCCCTCCCCCTCCTCCCCACACACACACACACGCGCGCGCGCACACGTCTGTAAATACCAGATGTTGTTTGTTTGTATGCAAACAAAGGAGTAAACAAACAAAACATAATCGCCGCATGGTTTTATTCTTTCAGTGAAAGTAAGGGTCGCTCGAGACCCATATTGTACCGCAAGGCTTTACTCCTTCGGAACGGCATGGGTGCGGGAGATCCATGACAATCGGCAAGGCTTAATTCACACACAGAAAGAACGGGCCGCTGAAGTGTGGCGCTCAAAATTTTAGGCGACGTTCGGCGAAGGTTAAAGAGATCCCTTCTCTACATCTCTCCTCTGGGCTTTTTATTTTTGTGTTCCTTTCCTTCTGTTTTCATAGACTTCTTTCCAACCGATATTATCAGTTCGTTCTTATTAAAAAAAAAAAGAAAAAACTACCCAAAACCATTGACCCAAGTACCTGAATAAATCAAACCAAAAGACAGAAAAAAAAAAGCACAGAGGGAGAGGCAAATACCCTAACAGAAGGGACAGTGATCTCACTGAATATTGCGATTCCAGAATCTTCAATAGTGATGGATGGCCGAACCGGTCAAAAGGAGTGGCTCAGGACAGGGACGGTAATATCATGGCACGCGCTTGATTCGATTGGTCCATCCTTCTTCTGTGGCTCGTGTTTTGTAGACACCGAGT
>JADBJO010011547.1:30000-64109 GCA_016801955.1 Conus betulinus | reverse complement strand
AAGTTGAAGTATTGGAAGGTTTTGAAGCGTCGTTCAGCAGGGTTCCAAAACGTTCATTCCCAGCAGTACTGGGACTCGTTCCTTCTCCCTCATAAATGGTTCCGTAGGCGTTTTGACTACGAAGACCGGCGGAGTAGGGCACCTCTGTCCCATTCACTGCTCGTATTTTGACGAGGCCATCTTCTTGTCGAAGATTCTTGAGGTTTCTTGCAGCCCAAGCTTCTGTGACAGTCGTTACTTCGCTGCCCGTGTCCACGAGAGCCTGTGTCGTCCTGCCGTTAATCTTGATTTCATCGTCGGACATCTTCCCGGCGAGGTTGGTCTTCGTTTCTTCCTTTGATGCGCAGCCTTTTGCTGCGAACTTGACTTCTATTGTTGGTGTCTGCTTCTTCTTCCTCCGCTCCGCTGCCTGGTTTTCCATAAAAGCGGGGGTTACTCGTTTCCCTGCATCCTGTAGCCCTGTTGATTTTGTCTTGCTGCCTTTGGGAAACTTGCTGGTGGGTGAAGGAAGGCTGATGGTGATGCGTTCTGGGAGGGGACGTCGCTGGCTGCTGCCGAGTTCTAGGGGCATTGAAGTGCTGCTCTTCTATGCTGCTATGCAGGTGTTGCTTGAGGGCTTCTGTCTTCAGAGTCAGCGCCGATATCTTCTCCTCTAGCCGCTGCAGCATGTCGGGGCCCAGTGATGTCTGTTGGATGGCATTCTCGGCGATGGAGTCTTCCCTCATCCATCATTGTGCTTCCTTTGTCGCTTCTATGAAGGTAGCTTGGGGGTGTTCCCTTGTAAATCGCTTCATGTCCCTCTTCAAGGATGCCGGGTGCAGACCGTTGATGAAGGCGTCCCGAAGTAATGTTGGCTCGAGAGGCGCGTCAGGATTCGCCTCGTAGATCTTGACCCATAGCATGCGGAGTGTAGATGCGTATTCGCCTATAGACTCGCCCCTACCAAGCTGTTGCCTGAAGAAGGTCGCCGTCAGTGTTGAGTGGTCTTTTTGTTCCCCCCATTCTTGTTCAAGGATCTTGATGGTCTTTTCAGCGGAGTTGATCTCTCCGGCGTCCCGTGTCAGGATCTCTTGCTTGGCTCGTCCGTCAAGTGAGTTAAGAAACCAGCTTGCCGCTAAGCGGTCTGGGATGGGCTGAAGTTGCAGGATGAGGCGTACCTCTCTGGCGAAGTCTTCCACGTCGCCATCGCCTGAAAATTTACGCGCAGCTTGTAGAGTCTGCAAGGGTTGCTGTGTTGCTAGAACTGGTCGCCAGCATCAGTGTTGTGTTGATCTTGGGGTTCGCCAATGGTCATCATCTCTTCAATGATGTCCATAATCTGAAGCTGGTCTGGACCGCAGCCGGCTTACCGAGTCTGGTCTGCTGTCAATATAGGTTTACGTATATATTATGATCCGCAATCCCACTTCTGACACCAAAATCTGTGACAAAGTGGACTTGGGGCATAGGCAAGAGCCCGATCGAAATCAAGGATTTTTCAACTCGATCTTATATGTGCAGGATGCTCAATCTCATCTTTGTGCCTGCCACTTTGCACAGACCTTTCATGCAGACTAAATCTGCTGGGTATTGCAGATCAATAGAGATAGCAGAGACATCAAGCAGCCAGCGCTCAGGTCAGCCAGGCAGACAATCTTGAGACCAGACCAAAATTGATGTCTCTCTTCTCCCTTTTATGTCAGCAAGGATGGTCAGCAAACATCTGTTAGCGCGAACCCGTCAGCAAGAACAACCGCGGAACAACCACCACGAACACACACACACACACACACACACACACACACACTCCTTTTATACATGCTTGTCGTCAATCGCTCTAACGACCAACACTACCACATCATCCTAACAACATAACATCGAAACAAATCTAATGACCATCTCTACATCATCCTACCAACAAGACATCGAAGCAAAAATAATACTATAACAAACTATCGATAAACTCAGCATAATAATCTAAATCTAATTAACTATTAAACGAAACTTAATCAAGTTTCCGATGATTTGCTTCCTAAAACAAAATGTAAACAAGTAAATCATCGTAGCAACTAAACCTTAGCAACTGTAACAAAATTAATATTCCCAAATAATTAATTTCTCTTTTTCGTTGATGTTTTCGGTATTGATGAATGATCTATGTTCCACCTAAAAAACAACTTAATGTTTGCTTGTTTCGATGTAACTTATCTTTACCTATCTTCCATGGAAACATATTCTATTTCGGATCTACAATCTGATCTTTATGATTAAAAAGCGTTTGATGTCATTCGTTTCTTTAAGAGTGATTTCTCTTGTAATAATGGCCGAAAAAAAAAAACCCGTAACTTTTCTTCACTTCACATTTGCCCCCTACTCTGGTTTTCAATGCCCTCATTGAATCGAAAGTTGGAACAGGTGCTAGCATGGGTATATAACTCCACTTCCTAGTCAATTTCCTGTATTAGGGTTACTGCCCATTCAAAAAAAAAAAAAAAAAAGCAGAATTTAATAATATTTAACACTTTTCCCCTCCCCTCTGTCTCGATTATTCAAGGTCCTCCTTGAATGAACAGAAAAGAGTATATTTGATACTTATTATTCTTTTTAAACAGATAAGGACAATTTGACTCATGTCGCTATTTTTAATAGGCAGTATGACAATCAAATATTAATAGAAGGGGAAAATCACGATTAATCACGTGACATGAGGTCTTTTCATTCGGCTTGCGTTGTTGAGCAAACCGAAAGAAAGAACAAAATGAAGGCATTGATTCAAACTGCGTTATTTTATAACAAGGCGAGTTTGAATCAGGGGAATAGGGTTTGTTTCCTTTATGAAATTATAGTTGAAGGCATTGATTCAAACTGCGTTATTTCATGAATAAGGCGAGTCTGAATCAAGGGGAAGAAGGGATAGTTTAACAAAAGGAACTTTTACGACGTATGATCATTTCAGGGGAAGATTTGATTCTAGTCCGTTATTTTATAAATAAGGCACTGAGAATCAAAACGGGAACAGGGAGAAGGAAAGGAAATTCTTTCTTTCTCAGCCATTCTGTAGTCAAACTACACAGGAGAGATGAAAAATATATTGATATATTTCCATGGAAGATTTGTTATAAAATAGACACGGTCAATAAGAATGAAACTTTTTAGCAGAATAACTTTTCAAAAATATAGTAAAGTTGTTCTTGCTGAGATAGTTGTTCTTGCTGACTTTTCCTTTTTCTGTCTCCAAATGCCTCTTTTCTGCTTATGAAAGAGAAATGCCTAACTTTTCTAATTCTAATCTTGCTGACTTTTTCTTTCTCCGAACGTCTTTTTTTCTGGAGAATGCCCAACTTTCTACTCCTAAGCACTGTTTTTAAACGAAAATTACTGGATTTCAGAATAAACTTTTCTTGGTTTGCTGGCAAGTCTTAGGGATCTTCTAGGAAGCGGGAACTGGTGTAGGCAGCAGAACTGGTTTCTTCTTTTCAGGAGTCTGGGGAATGTTCATCATTATGAAGTCGTCCTCAGAATCGCTGTTGGAGTCTTCTTCCCATGCAGGAGGGGGTATTGGGTCTTCGTCCTCATCTTCCTCTGGGTTTGTGGCTGGCAGCAGGTCCTTCCTGTTGACCGTGCAGTCGATTCCTCCAGCCAGTGGCCGTGCCACGTAGGCGTCGTTGTCACAGGGCCGCGTGATGACCTGGAATAGTTGAGGCTTCCAGGCATCTTGCAACTTCCCTCTCCCAGTATCGAAGGTATACCAGGCCCCCTTCAGACAGGATGGAGGGAGACGTCTTCTGTCTGGCTTCGTCTCTCCTGGCGGCGATTTTCTGAGACTGTTGGCGTGCCTCGCTGTAGGCGTCTCTCAGGCGAGCCTGGTGAAGATTGACCCACGTGTCGAGTTGAAGTGGCTGGTTGTCGTTGCCCAAGATGTCATCGACTGGGAGCCTTGGGTGTTGCCCGAATAGTAGGAAATGTGGTGCGAAACCCGTGTCGCGTGGGGCATGTTATTGTAGGCCTGAACCAGTTCCGGCAGGTGGACAGGCAATTCCTTTTCTCTTCATGAGTGAGGGAACGAAGGAGCTTGAACATGGAGCGGTTGAACCTCTCGCATTGCCCGTTGCCCTGGGGATGGTAGGGGGTCGTGTGGGTCTTCTTAATGTTTGTACATCGTGCAGAGCTCGGCGATCAGGTTGGACTCGAAGTTTCGCGCTTGGTCGCTGTGGATGAGTTCTGGAACTCCGTACTTCAGGAACCATTCTTTGATTACAGCTTTGGCCACAGTGGAGGCTTCTTGGTTGGTGGTGGGTACCGCCTGTGTGAACTTGGAGAAAACGTCTGTCATTATCGGGATGTTTTCTCGGCCGTCGCCGGCAGCTTCTAACTTGGTGAAGTCTATGGCCAAGACTTCTAACGGTCGCGATGCTTGAAGGTGTCCTGACGTGGTGAAGGTCTTGGGATGTTGCCCCAGGGTGCATCTCTGGCAGTTGGAGATGGGGCGTACCACTTCCCCGTGCATGTCCGGCCAGTACGCTCGTGTGCGCAGGAGCCCCATGATGTGGTTGATTCCCTGGTGGCCCATGTCGTCGTGAAAGGAGGTCAGGACTTCTTTCATCGTGCTGGGCAGGACCAGGTGTCGGGAGGGCCCGTGTTGCAGATCTTCGACCTTCCTGTAGAGGATCCCGTCTTCCAAGAAGAGTCGTGGGTGCTGCTGGCAAAGGGTTTGAAGATCTCGGTTTCCTCTTGTGGGGGGTTTCTTTCGGCCATACTGCCAGGACTGGGGCGATGACTGTATCTCGTGCTTGCTCTGCTCGTACTTTAGCCAGCGTCTTCTTCAGCATCAGGGGGTGTTGTTCCGGTATAAGCGTGACTCTGCAGTCCGTCTCTTGGATGGCAGCAATCTGGGGTGGGAGAGGGGTAGCAGCGGGCGTCATCTTCCGTGGTGGGGGTAGTCTGGAAATGGCGTCGGCAGGGTTTGTCTTGCCAGGCCGGTACTTGATTTCGAAGTCGAACTGGGCTAATTGAGCAGCCCAGCGTTGCTCTAAGGTGCCCAGGGAAGCTGTCTTGAAGTGGGCCAGGGGATTGTTGTCGGTGTAGACGACGAACTTGGAGCCCAGGAGGTAGTCACTGAATTTTTCGGTGACAGCCCACTTCATAGCGAGGAATTCTAGCTTCATGCTAGAGTAGCTGGCCTGATTCTTCTGTTGGACGTAGCCTTGTGCTCGCATGGGCCAGTACCTGGCGTTGCCCATCTTGCTCTTGAGAGAGAATGGCGCCCAGTCCGTCGTGGCTGGCGTCAGTCTCCAGGATGAAAGGCTTGGTGAAGTCTGCGTAGCCCAGGACAGGTGCTGAAGTCATGGCGGTCTTCAGTCTTCTGAAAGCTGCCTCATGGTGTTGGGCCCAGCGTGTGGTGATGTTGGCGTCTTTTCTTCTTGCTTTTGTCGCTGGAGACCAAGTCGTGGAGGGGACCGGCTATCTTGGCAAAATCTCGGATAAACCGCCGGTAGTAGCTGGCGAAACCCAGGAAACTGCAGAGCTCACAGGTTGTAGTGGGGACTGGCTATTTCTTGACAACCCGTACCTTGGAGTCTTCTCAGGATACCCCTTCAGCAGAGATGGTGTGGCCCAGGTAGATGACGTGGCGTCGCAGGAATTGACATTTGTCTGCCCTCAACTTGAGTCCCGTTTCTTTGATTCTTCAGAGCAGGTGTTCCAGGTGTTTTTCAAAGGTCTTCAAAGGTCTTCGAGTAGATCAGGAGGTCGTCGATGTAGACCAAGAGGAACTGGAACATGAAATCGGACATCGTAGACTGCATCAGTCGTTGGAACGTGGCTGGTGCCGTGCAGAGGCCCAATGGCATTCTGGTATATTCAAAGAGGCCCACTGGAGTGGTGAATGCCATCTTGTGTTGATCGTCAGGGTGCATGTTATGTTTGACGTAAAAAACAACTTAAATGTTTGCTTGTTTCGATGTAACTTATATTTACCTACCTTCCATGGAAACATATTCTATTTCGGATCTACAATCTGATCTTTATGATTAAAGAGCGTTTGACGTCATTCGTTCTTTAAGAATGATTTCTCTTGTAATAATGGCTGAAAAAAAATCGTAAGTAACTTTTCTTCACTTCTACACATTTGCCCCCTACTCTTGTTTTTCAATGCCCTCATTGAATCGAAAGTTGGACAGATGCTAGGATGGGTATATAACTCCAATTCCTAGTCAATTTCCTGTATTAGGGTTACTGCCCCTTCCAAAAAATATAAAGCAGAATTTAATAATATTTAACACTTTTCCACCTCCCCTCTCTCTCGATTATTCAAGGTCTTCCTTGAATGAACAGAACAGAGTATGTTTGATACTTCTTATTCTTTTTAAAGAGATTAGGACGATTTGAATCATATCGCTATTTTTAATACGCAATACGATAATCATCAAATATTAATATTAGGGGAAAATCCCGATTATTCACGTGACATGAGGTCTTTTCATTCGGTTTGGGTTGTTGTTTAAACAAGGCAACCGAAAGAAAGAACAAAATGAAGGCATTGATTCAAACTGCGTATTTTATAAATAAGCGAGTTTGAATCAGGGGAATGGGGTTTGTTTTCTTTATGAAATTATAATTGAAGGCATTGATTCAAACTACGTTATTTCATGAATAAGGCGAGTTTGAATCAAGGGGAAGAAGGGATAGTTAAACAAGAGGAACTTTTACGACGTATGATCGTTTCTGGGGAAGATTTGATTCTAGTGCGTTATTTTATAAATAAGGCACTGAGAATCAAAACGGGAACAGGGAGAAGGAATTTCTTTCTTTCTCAGCCATTCTGTAGCCAAACTACACACACGAGAGATGAAAAATATATTGATATATTTCCATGGAAGATTTGTTATAAAATAGACATTGTCAATAAAAATTAAACTTTAAGCAGAATAACTTTTCAAAAATATAGTAAAGTTGTTCTTGCCGAGGTTGTTGTTCTTGCTGACTTTTCCTTTTCTGTCTCCAAATGTCTCTTTTCTGCTTATGAAAGAGAAATGCCTTACTTTTCTACTTCTGATCTTGCTGACTTTTTCTTTCTCCAAAGGTCTCTTTTCTGGAGAATGCCCAACTTTCTACTCCTAACCACTGTTTTTAAACGAAAATTACTGGATTTTCAAAATAAACTTTTCTTGGTTTGCTGGTAAGTCTTAGGGATCTTCTAGGAAGCCGAACCGGTGTAGGCAGCAGAACTGGTTTCTTCTTTTCAGGAGTCTGGGGAATGTTCATCATTATGAAGTCTTCCTCAGAATCGCTGTTGGAGTCTTCTTCCTGTGCAGGAGGGGGTATTGGGTCTTCGTCCTCATCTTCCTCTGGGTTTGTGGCTGGCAGCAGGTCCTTCCTGTTGACCGTGCGGTCGATTCCTCCAGCCAGTGGTTGTACCACGTAGGCGTCGTTGTCATAGGGCCGCGTGATGACCTGGAATAGTTGAGGCTCCAGGCATCTTGCAACTTCCCTCTCTCCCGGTTGCGAAGGTAGACTAGGTCCCCTTCAGACAGGATGGAGGGAGCCGTCTTCCGTCTGGCTTCGTCTCACCTGGCGGCGATTTTCTGGGACTGTTGGCGTGCCTTGGTGTAGATGTTTCTCAGGCGAGCCTGGTGAACATTGACCTAGGTGTCGAGTTGAAGTGACTGGTTGTCGCTGCCCAAGATGTCATCGACTGGGAGCCTTGGGTGTTGCCCGAATAGTAGGAAATGTGGTGCGAAACCCGTGGTCGCGTGGGGCGTGTTATTGTAGGCCTGAACCAGTTCCGGCAGGTGGACAGGCCAATCCCTTTTCTCTTCATGGGTGGGGAACGAAGGAGCTTGAACATGGAGCGTTTGAACTTCTCGCATTGCCCGTTGCCCTGGGGATGGTAGGGGGATCGTGTGGGTCTTCTTAATGTTGTACATCGTGCAGAGCTCGGCGATCAGGTTGGACTCGAAGTTTCGCCCTCGGTCGCTGTGGATGAGTTCTGGAACTCCGTACTTCAGGAACCAATTTTTGATTAGATCTTTGGCCACAGTGGAGGCTTCTTGGTTGGTGGTGGGTACCGCTTGTGTGAACTTGGAGAAAACGTCTGTCATTATCAGGACGTTTTCTCGGCCCGTCGCTGGCAGCTTCTAACTTGGTGAAGTCTATGGCCAAGACTTCTAACGGTCGCGATGCTTGAAGGTATCCTGACGTGGTGAAGGTCTTGGAATGTTGCCTCAGGGTGCATCTCTGGCAGTTGGAGATGTGACGTCTCACGTCCCCGTGCATGTCCGGCCAGTACGCTCGTGTGCACAGGAGGCCCATGATGTGGTTGA
Organism: Conus betulinus; assembly: GCA_016801955.1. Taxonomy (NCBI): domain Eukaryota; kingdom Metazoa; phylum Mollusca; class Gastropoda; order Neogastropoda; family Conidae; genus Conus; species Conus betulinus. The sequence continues at coordinate 55,809 of JADBJO010011547.1, read as the reverse complement.
TTCCCTGGTGGCCCATGTCGTCGTCGTGAAGGGAGGTCAGGACGACTTCTTTCATCGTGCTGGGCAGGACCAGTTGTCGGCAGGGCCCGTGTTGCAGATCTTCGACCTTCCTGTAGAGGATCCCGTCTTCCAAGAAGAGTCGTGGGTGCTGCTGGCAAAGGGTTTGAAGATCTCGGTTTCCTCTTGTGGGGGGTTCTTTCGGCCATACTGCCAGGACTGGGGCGATGACTTTATCTCGTGCTTGCTCTGCTCGTACTTTAGCCAGCGTCTTCTTCAGCATCAGGGGATGTTGTTCCGGTATAAGCGTGACTCTGCAGTCCGTCTCTTGGATGGCAACAATCTGGGGTGGGAGAGGGGTAGCTGTGGGCGTCATCTTCCGTGGTGGGGGTAGTCTGGAAAGGGCGTCGGCAGGATTTGTCTTGCCAGGCCGGTATTTGATTTCGAAGTCGAACTGGGCTAATTGAGCAGCCCAGCGTTGCTCTAAGGCGCCCAGGGAAGCTGTCTTGAAGTGGGCCAGGGGATTGTTGTCGGTGTAGACGACGAACTTGGAGCCCAGGAGGTAGTCACTGAATTTTTCTGTGACAGCCCACTTCATGGCGAGGAATTCTAGCTTCATGCTAGAGTAGTTGGCCTGATTCTTTTCTGATGGACGTAACCTTCTGCTCGCATAGGCCAGGACCTGGCGTTGCCCATATTGCTCTTGAGAGAGGATGGCGCCCAGTCCGTCGTGGCTGGCGTCAGTCTCCAGGTTGAAAGGCTTGGTGAAATTTGCGTAGCCCAGGACAGGTGCTGAAGTCATGGCGGTCTTCAGTCTTCTGAAAGCTGCCTCATGGTGTTGGGCCCAGCGTGTGGTGATGTTGGCGTCTTTTTTCTTGCTTTTGTCGCTGGAGACCAAGTCGTGGAGGGGACCGGCTACCTTGGCAAAATCTCGGATAAACCGCCCGGTAGTAGCCGGCGAAAACCCAGGGAAACTGCAGAGCTCACAGGTTGTTGTTGGGACTGGCCATTCCTTGACAACCCCGTACCTTGGAGTCTTCGCAGGATACCCCCTTCAGCAGAGATGGTGTGGCCCAGATAGATGACTTGGTGTCGCAGGAATTGACATTTGTCTGCCCTTAACTTGAGTCCCGTTTCTTTGATTCATCGGAAAAGGCGTTCTAGGTGTTCCAGGTGTTCTTCTAAGGTCTTCGAGTAGGTCAGGAGGTCGTCGATGTAGACCAAGGGGAACTGGAACATGAATCGGACATCGTAGACTGCATCAGTCACTGGAACGTGGCTGGTGCCGTGCAGAGGCCCATTGGCATTCTGGTATATTCAAAGAGGCCCACTGGAGTGGTGAATGCCGTCTTGTGTTGATCGTCAGGGTGCATGGTTATGTGGTGGAAGGCGGAGCCAAGGTGAAGGGTGGAAAAGTACTGTGACCCGACCACAGCGTCGAAAGACTCTTGGATTCTGGGCAGAGGGAAGGCATCTCTGATGGTTTTGGAGTTCAACTTGCGGTAGTCGACGCAAAGTCGGATGGACCCGTCTTTCTTCCGGACGATGACAATCAGTGCGGCGTAGGGGCTGTAACTCTCAGTGATGATGCCCTTCTTCAGCAGTTCTTTCAGGTGACTCTCAATTTCTTCAAATTGATGGGGAGGAATTCTACGATATGGTTGAGCCACTGGTTTTTCATCTGTAGTCTTCAGCCGATGTGTCACTGCATCAGTGTAGCCCAGGTCTGTAGACCGAGTCATGAAGGCGTCGGAGTACTTTTCAAGGAGGTTCTGTAGCTCTTTTTTCTGCCTGTCAGTGCCATCGAAATCTGGAGGAAGGATGTTGGACTTTCTTGTTTTAGCTGCTTGCCTCTGTCTTCTCTCTTCTTCAGCAGTGACTTCTGATACGTTGAGTTCGTTGACATTGTGCTGGATCAAAGGCCCTTTTTCATGTGTGTTGACAGCTTCTAGGACAGCTACTGGAGTTCTGGCAGGCAGGAATTTGTCCTCGTGTGTCAGCTTTGCCATCCGGACGTAGCGTGACTGCCAGTGGTGTGTTGTCGAGCAAAGTGGGGACGAGTAGCAGGCCCTGGGGAAGTGATTGCGTCGATGGTGAAGCCATCAGGGATATGCAGTCAGTCTTCGGGCTTGAGACTTTGGTTGTCGCAATAGAAAAGGCAGGGACGTGTTGAAGGGAGATCGTACGAGCGATGCACTTGGTAGACATCTTCTTCTTGATTTCTTGAGCTAAGAGTTGAAGTGTTGGAGGAAGGTTTGAAGCGTTGTTCAGGCAGTGTTCCAAAACGTTCATTCCCAGCAGTACTGGGACTCGTTCCTTCTTCTCCCTCATAAATGGTTCCGTAGGCGTTTTGACTACGAAGACCGGGGTATTTGAGCAGAGGACATTGAAGACTCGTATGTCGACCAAGTAGATGGCGGAGTAGGGCACCTCTGCCCCATTCACTGCTTGTATTTTGACGAGGCCATCTTCTTGAAGATTCTTGAGGTTTTTCTTGCGGCCCAAGCTTCTGTGACAGTCGTTACTTCGCTGCCAGTGTCCACGAGAGCCTGTGTCGTCCTGCCGTTAATCTTGATTTCAGTCGTCGGACATCTTCCGGCCAGGTTGGTCTTCGTTTCTTCCTTCGATGCGCAGCCTTTTGCTGCGAACTTGACTTCCATTGTTGGTTACTTCTTCTTCTTCCTCCCCACCACCTCTCCCCCCGCTGCCTGGTTTTCCATAAACAGCGGGGGTTACTCGTTTCCCCTGCATCCTGTAGCCCTGTTGATTTCGTCTTTGCTGCCTTTGGAGATACTGCTGTCTTGCTCGGCAGTTTGCTTGGACGTGCCCCTTGCGCTGGCACCACGAGCATGTCGTGTCCCTTGCGCTGGCACCACCAGCATGTCCGTGTAGACTGGGAAACTAGCAGGTGGGTGAAAGAAGGCTGATGGTGATGCGTTCTGGGAGGGGACGTCGCTGGCTGCTGCCGACTTCTAGGGGCATTGATGTGCTGCTCTTCTATGCTGCCATGCAGGTGTTGCCTGAGGGCTTCTGTCTTCAGAGTCAGCGCCGATATCTTCTCCTCTAGCCGCTGCAGCATGTCGGGGCCAGTGATGTCTGTTGGATGGCATTCTCGGCGATGGAGTCTTCCCACATCCATCGTTGTGCTTCCTTTGTCGCTTCTATAAGGTAGTTCGGGGGTGTTCCCTTGTAAATCGCTTCATGTCCCTCTTCAAGGATGCCGGGTGCAGACCGTTGATGAAGGCGTCCCGAAAGTAATGTTGGCTCGAGAGGCGCGTCAGGATTTGCTCGTAGATCTTGACCCATAGCATGCGGAGTGTAGATGCGTATTCGCCTATAGACTCGCCCCTACCAAGCTGTCGCCTGAAGAAGGTCGCCGTCAGTGTTGAGCGATGTTTTTGTTCCCCCCATTCTTGTTCAAGGATCTTGATGATCTTCTCAGCGGAGTTGATCTCTCCGGCGTCCCGTGTCAGGATCTCTTGCTTGGCTCGTCTGTGGAGCGAGTTAAGAAGCCAGCTTGCCGCTAAGCGGTCTGGGATAGGCTGAAGTTGCAGGAGAGGCGCACCTCTCTGGCGAAGTCCTCCACGTCGCCATCGCCTGAAAATTTACGCAGCTTGTAGAGTCTGCAGCGGTTGCTGTGTTGTTGGAACTGGTCGCCAGCATTAGTGTTGTGTTGATCTTGGGGTTCGCCAGTGGTCATCTCTTCAATGATGTCCATAATCTGAAGCTGGTCTGGACCGCAGCTGGCTTACTGAGTGTGGTCTACTGTCAATACAGGATTACTTCTATATTATGATCCGCAATCCCACTTCTGACACCAAAAATCTGTGGCAAAGTGGACTTAGGGCATTGGCAAGAGCCCGATCGAGATCAAGGATTTTCAACTCGATCTTATATGTGCTGGATGCTCAATCTCATCTTCGTGCCTGCCACTTTGCACAGATCTTTCATGCAGACTAAATCTGCTGGGTATTGCGGATCAATAGAGACAGCAGAGACTGCAAGCAGCCAGCGCTCAGGTCAGCCAGGCAGAAAATTTTGAGACCAGACCAAAATTGATGTTTCTCTTCTCTCTTTTACGTCAGCAAGGATGGTCAGCAAACATCTGTCAGCGCGAAACCCATCAGCAAGAACAACCCCGAACACACACACACACACACTCTTCTTTTATACATGCTCCACGTCAATCGATCTAACGACCAACACTATCACACATCATCCTAACAAACATAACATCGAAACAAATCTAACGACCAACTCTACAACATCATCCTACCAACATGACATCGAAGCAAAAATAATACTATACAATCTATCGATAAACTCAGTATAATAGAGGCGAGCCTGGTGAAGATTGACCTAGGTGTCGAGTTGAACTGGCTGGTTGTCGTTGCCCAAGATGTCATCGACTGGGAGCCTTGGGTGCTGCCCGAATAGTAGGAAATGGTGGTGCGAAACCCGCGGTCGCGTGGGGCGTGTTATTGTAGGCCTGGACCAGTTCCGGCAAGTGGACAGGCCAATTCCTTTTCTCTTCATGGCTGAGGGAACAAAGGAGCTTGAACATGGAGCGGTTGAACCTCTTGCATTGCCCGATGCCCCGGGGATGGTAGGGGGTCGTGTGGGTCTTCTTAATGTTGTACATCGTGCAGAGCTCGGCGATCAGTTTGGACTCGAAGTTTCGCGCTTGGTCGCTGTGGATGCGTTCTGGAACTCCGTACTCCAGGAATCATTCTTTGATTAGATCTTTGGCCACAGTGTAGACTTCTTGGTTGGTGGTGGGTACCGCTTGTGTGAACCTGGAGAAAACGTCTGTCATTATCAGGACGTTTTCTCGGCCGTCGCTGGCAGCTTCTAACTTGGTGAAGTCTATGGCCAAGACTTCTAACGGCCGCGATGCTTGAAGCTCTCCTGACGTGGTGAAGGTCTTGGAATGTTGCCCCAGGGTGCATCTCTGGCAGTTGGAGATGTGACGTCCCACACATCCCGTGCATGCCCGGCCAGTACGCTCGTGTGTGCAAGAGACCCATGATGTGGTTGATTCCCTGGTGACCCATGTCGTCGTGAAGGAGGTCAGGACTTCTTTCATCGTGCTGGGCAGGACCAGTTGTCGGGAGGGCCCGTGTTGCAGATCTTCGACCTTCCTGTAGAGGATCCTGTCTTCCAAGAAGAGTCGTGGGTGCTGCTGGCAAAGGGTTTGAAGATTTCGGTTTCCTCTTGTGGGGGGTTCTTTCGGCCATACTGCCAGGACTGGGGCGATGACTGGATCTCGTGCTTGCTCTGCTCGTACTTCAGCCAGCGTCTTCTTCGGCATCAGGGGGTGTTGTTCCGGTATAAGCATGACTCTGCAGTCCGTCTCTTGGATGGCAGCAATCTGGGGTGGGACAGGAGTAACAGCGGGCTTCATCTTCCGTGGTGGGGTTAGTCTGGAGAGGGCGTCGGCAGGATTTGTCTTGCCAGGCCGGTACTTGATTTCGAAGTCGAACTGGGCTAATTGAGCAGCCCAGCGTTGCTCTAAGGCGCCCAGGGAAGCTGTCTTGAAGTGGCCAGGTGATTGTTGTCGGTGTAGACGACGAACTTGGAGCCCAGGAGGTAGTCTCTGGATTTTTTTCTGTGACAGCCCACTTCATGGCGAGGAATTCTAGCTTCATGCTAGAGTGTTGGCCTGATTCTTTTCTGTTTGACGTAGCCTTCTGGTCGCATAGGCCAGGACCTGGCGTTGCCCATATTGCTCTTGAGAGAGGATGGCGCCCAGTCAATCGTGGCTGGCGTCAGTCTCCAGGTTGAAAGGCTTGGTGAAGTCTGCGTAGCCCAGGACAGGTGCTGACGTCATGGCGGTCTTCAGTCTTCTGAAAGCTGCCTCATGGTGTTGGGCCCAGCGTGTGGTGATGTTGGCGTCTTTTTTCTTGCTTTTGTCGCCGGAGACAAGTCGTGGAGGGGACCGGCTATCTTGGCAAAATCTCGGATAAACCGCCGGTAGTAGCTGGCGAAACCCAGGAAACTGCAGAGCTCACAGGTTGTAGTTGGGGACTGGCCATTCCTTGACAACCCGTACCTTGGAGTCTTCGCAGGATACCCCTTCAGCAGAGATGGCGTGGCCCAGGTAGATGACTTGGCGTCGCAGGAATTGACATTTGTCTGCCCTCAACTTGAGTCCCGTTTCTTTGATTCTTCGGGGCAGGCGTTCCAGGTGTTCTTCAAAGGTTTTCGAGTAGATCAGGAGGTCGTCAATGTAGACCAAGGGGAACTGGAACATGAAATCGGACATCGTAGACTGCATCAGTCACTGGAACGTGGCTGGTGCCGTGCAGAGGCCCATTGGCATTCTGGTATATCAAAAGAGGCCCACTGGAGTGGTGAATGCCGTCTTGTGTTTGATCGTCAGGGTGCATGGCTACCTGGTGGAAGCCGGAGCCAAGGTCAAGGTGGGAAAAGCATTGTGACCTGACCCACAGCGTCGAAAGACTCTTGGATTCTGGGCAGAGGAAGGCATCTCTGATGGTTTTGGAGTTCACCTTGGGGTAGTCGACGCAAAGTCGGATGGACCCGTCTTTCTTCCGGACGATGACAATCGGTGCGGCGTAGGGGCTGTAACTCTCAGTGATGATGCCCTTCTTCAGCAGTTCTTTCAGGTGACTCTCAACTTCTTCAAATTGATGGGGAGGAATTCTACGATATAGTTGAGCCACTGGTTTTTCATCCGTCGATGTATCACTGCATCAGTGTAGCCCAGGTCTGTAGAGTCAGCCATGAAGGCGTCGGAGTACTTTTCAAGGAGGTTCTGTAGCTTCTTTTTCTGTCTGTCAGTGCCATCGAAGTCTGGAGTAAGGATGTTGGGCTTTCTTGTTTTGCTGCTTGCCTCTGTCTTCTCTCTCTTCTTCTTTTTCAGCAGCGACTTCTGGTACGATGAGTTCGTTGACGTTGAGCTGGATCAAAAGCCCTTTTTTCATGTATGTTGACAGCTTCTAGGACAGCTACTGGAGTTCTGGCAGGTAGGAGTTTTGTCCTCATGTGTCAGGTTTGCCATCCGGACGTAACGTGACTACCAGTGGTTGTCGAGCAGTGGGGACGAGTAACAGGCCTTGGGGAAGTGGTTGCGTCGATGGTGAAGCCATCAGGGATATGTAGTCAGTCTTCGGGCTTGAGACTTTGATTGTCGCAATACAAAAGGCAGGGATGTGTTGACGGGAGATCGTACGAGCGATGCCCTTGGTAGACATCTTCTTGATTTCTTGAGCTGAGAGTTGAAGTGTTGGAAGGTTTGAAGCGTCGTTCAGGCAGGTTCCCAAAACGTTCATTCCCAGCAGTACTGGGACTCGTTCCTTCTTCTCCCTCATAAATGGTTCCGTAGGCGTTTTTGACTACGAAGACCGGGGTATTGAGCAGAGGGTATTGAAGATTCGTATGTCGACCAAGTAGATGGCGGAGTAGGGCACCTCTATCCCATTCACTGCTCGTATTTTGACGAGGCCATCTTCTTGTCGAAGATTCTTGGTTTCTTGGAGCCCAAGCTTCTGTGACAGTCGTTACTTCGCTGCCCGTGTCCACGAGAGCCTGTGTCGTCCTGCCGTTAATCTTGATTTCAGTCGTCGGACATCTTCCGGCGAGGTTGGTCTTCGTTTCTTCCGATGCGCAGCCTTTTGCTGCGAACTTGACTTCTATTGTTGGTGTCTTCTTCTTCTTCTTTCGCTCCGCTGCCTGATTTTCCATAACAGCGTGGGTTACTCGTTTCCCTGCATCCTATAGCCCTGTTGATTTTTGTCTTTGCTGCCTTTGGGAAACTTTGCTGGTGGGTGAAGGAGAAGCTGATGGTGATGCGTTCTGGGAGGGGACGTCGCTGGCTGCTGCCGACTTCTAGGAGCATTGACATGCTGCTCTTCTATGCTGCCATGCAGGTGTTGCTTGAGGGCTTCTGTCTTCAGAGTCAGCGCCGATATCTTCTCCTCTAGCCGCTGCAGCATGTCGGGGCCCAGTGATGTCTGTTGGATGGCATTTTAGGCGATGGAGTCTTCCCGCATCCATCGTTGTGCTTCCTTTGTCGCTTGTATGAAGGTAGCTCGGGGATGTTCCCTTGTAAACCGCTTCATGTCCCTCTTCAAGGATGCTGGGTGCAGACCGTTGATGAAGGCGTCCCGAAGTAATGTTGGGCTCGAGAGGCGCGTCAGGATTCGCCTCGTAGATCTTGACCCACAGCATGCGGAGTGTAGATGCGTATTTGCCTATAGACTCGCCCCCTACCAGGCTGTCGCCTGAAGAAAGTCACCGTCAGTATTAAGTGATCCTTTTTGTTCCCCCCATTCTTGTTCAAGGATCTTGATGATCTCTGCCGAGGTGATCTCTCCAGCGTCCCATGTCAGGATCTCTGGTTTGGCTCGTCCGTCAAGCGAGTTAAGAAGCCAGCTTGCCGCTAAGTGGTCTGGGATGGGCTGAAGTTGCAGGATGAGGCGCACCTCTCTGGCGAAGTCCACGTCGCCATCGCCTGAAAATTTACGTAGCTTGTAGAGTCTGCAGGGGTTGCTGTGTTGCTAGAACTGGTCGCCAGCATCAGTGTTGTGTTTGATCTTGGGGTTCGCCAATGGTCATCATCTCTTCAATGATGTCCATAATCTTAAGCTGGTCTGGACTGCAGCCGGCTTACTGAGTCTGGTCTGCTGTCAATGTAGGCTTACCTCTATATTATGATCTGCATTCCCACTTGACATAAAAAAAAAATCTGTGGCAAAGTGGACTTAGGGCATAGGCAAGAGCCCGATCGAAATCAAGGATTTTCAACTCGATCTTATATGTGCAGGATGCTCAATCTCATCTTCGTGCCTGCCACTTTACACAGACCTTTCATGCAGACTAATCTGTGTGTATTGCGGATCAATTGAGATAGCAGAGACAGCAAGCAGCCAGAGCTCAGGTCAGCCAGGCAGAAAATGACCAGACCAAATTGATGTTTTTTTCTTCTCTCTTTATGTCAGCAAGGATGGTCAGCAAACATCTGTCAGCGCGAACCCGTCAGCAAGAACAACCCCGGAACAACAACCACGAACACACAACACACAAATCAAATATTAATAGAAGGGAAAATCTCGATTATTCACGTGACATACCTTTTCTTCGGCTTGCGTTGTTGTTTAAACAAGGCAAACTGAAAGAAGGAACAAAAATGAAGGCATTGATTCAAACTGCGTTATTTTATAAATAAGGCGAGTTTGAATCAGGGGAATGGGGTTTGTTTCCTTTATGAAATTATAATTGAAGGCATTGATTCAAACTGTGTTATTTCATAAATAAGGCGAGTTTGAATCAAGGGAAGAAGGAATAGTTTAACAAAAGGAACTTTTACGACTTATGATCATTTCAGGGGAAGATTTGATTCTAGTGCGTTATTATATAAATAAGGCACTGACAATCAAAACGGGAACAGGGAGAAGGAATTCTTTCTTTCTCGGCCATTCTGTAGCGAAACTACACACACCACAGATGAAAAATATATTGATATGTTTCCATGGAAGATTTGTTATAAAATAGACATTGTCAATAAGAATTAAACTTTTAGCAGAATAAGTGTTCAAAAATATAGTAAAGTTGTTCTTGCTGAGGTGGTTGTTCTTGCTGACTTTTCCTTTTTTCTTTTCTCCAAATGTCTCTTTTCTGCTTATGAAAGAGAAATGCCTAACTTTTCTACTTCTGATCTTGCTGACTTTTTTTTCTTTCTCCAAACGTCTCTTTTCTGGAGAATGCCTAACTTTCTACTCTAAGCACTGTTTTTAAACGAAAATTACTGGATTTTCAGAATAAACTTTTACTGGTTTGCTGGCAAGTCTTAGGGATCTTCTAGGAAGCCGAACCGGTGTAGGCAGCACAACTGGTTTCTTCTTTTCAGGAGTCTGGGGAATGTTCATCATTGTGAAGTCTTCCTCGGAATCGCTGTTGGAGTCTTCTTCCCGTGCAGGAGGGGGTATTGGGTCTTCGTCCTCGTCTTCCTCTGGGTTTGTGGCTGGCAGCAGGTCCTTCCTGTTGACCGTGCGGTCGATTCCTCCAGCCAGTGGTCGTACCACGTTGGCGTCGTTGTCATAGGGCCGCGTGATGACCTGGAATAGTTGAGGCTTCCCAGGCGTCTTGCAACTTCCCTCTCTCCCGGTTGCGAAGGTAGACTAGGTCCCCTTTCAGACAGGATGGAGGGAGACGTCTTCCGTCTGGCTTCGTCTCACCTGGCGGCGATTTTCTAAGACTGTTGGCGTGCCTTGCTGTAGGCGTCTCTCAGGCGAGCCTGGTGAAGATTGACCTAGGTGTCGAGTTGAATGGCTGGTTGTCGTTGCCCAAGATGTCATCGACTGGGAGCCTTGGGTGTTGCCCGAATAGTAGGAAATGTGGTGCGAAACCGTGGTTGCGTGGGGCGTGTTATTGTAGGCCTGGACCAGTTCCGGCAGGTGGACAGGCCAATTCCTTTTCTCTTCATGAGTGAGGGAACGAAGGAGCTTGAACATGGAGCGGGTTGAACCTCTCGCATTGCCCGTTGCCCTGGGGATGGTAGGGGGTCGTGTGGGTCTTCTTAATGTTGTACACATCGTGCAGAACTCGGCGATCAGGTTGGACTGGAAGTTTCGCCCTTGGTCGCTGTGGATGTGTTCTGGAACTCCGTACTTCAGGAACCATTCTTTGATTAGAGCTTTGGCCACAGTGGAGGCTTCTTGGTTGGTGGTGGGTACCGCTCGTGTGAACTTGCAGAGAAAACGTCTGTCATTATCAGGACGTTTTCTCGGCCGTCGCTGGCAGCTTCTAACTTGGTGAAGTCTATGGCCAAGACTTCTAACGGTCGCGATGCTTGAAGGTGTCCTGACGTGGTGAAGGTCTTGGGATGTTGCCCCAGGGTGTATCTCTGGCAGTTGGAGATGTGGCGTCCCACGTCCCCGTGCATTCCCGGCCAGTACGCTCGTGTGCGCAGGAACCCCATGATGCGGTTGATTCCCTGGTGGCCCATGTCGTCGTGAAGGGAGGTCAGGACTTCTTTCTTCATCGTGCTGGGCAGGACCAGTTGTCGGCAGGGCCCGTGTTGCATATCTTCGACCTTCCTGTAGAGGATCCCGTCTTCCAAGAAGAGTCGTGGGTGCTGCTGGCAAAGGGTTTGAAGATCTCGGTTTACTCTTGTGGGGGGGTTCTTTCGGCCATACTGCCAGGACTGGGGCGATGACTGGATCTCGTGCTTGCTCTGCTCGTACTTCAGCCAGCGTCTTCTACAGCATCAGGGGTGTTGCTCCGTATAAGCGTGACTCTGCAGTCCGTCTCTTGGATGGCAGCAATCTGGGGTGGGACAGGGGTAGCAGCGGGCGTCATCGTCCGTGGTGGGGGTAGTCTGGAAAGGGCGTCGGCAGGATTTGTCTTGCCAGGCCGGTACTTGATTTCGAAGTCGAACTGGGCTAATTGAGCAGCCAAGCGTTGCTCTAAGGCGCCCAGGGAAGCTGTCTTGAAGTGGGCCAGGGGATTGTTGTCGGTGTAGACGACGAACTTGGAGTCCAGGAGGTAGTCTCTGGATTTTTCGGTGACAGCCCACTTCATGGCGAGGAATTCTAGCTTCATGCTAGAGTAGTTGGCCTGATTCTTTTCTGTTGGACGTAGCCTTCTGCTCGCATAGGCCAGGATCTGGCGTTGCCCATATTGCTCTTGAGAGAGGATGGCGCCCAGTCCGTCGAGGCTGGCGTCAGTCTCCAGGATTTAAGGCTTGGTGAAATCTGCGTAGCCCAGGACAGGTGCTGAAGTCATGGCGGTCTTCAGTCTTCTGAAAGCTGCCTCATGGTGTTGGGCCCAGCGTGTGGTGATGTTGGCGTCTTTCTTCTTGCTTTTGTCGCTGGAGACCAAGTCGTGGAGGGGACCGGCTATCTTGGCAAAATCTCGGATAAACCGCCGGTAGTAGCTGGCGAAACCCAGGAAACTGCGGAGCTCACAGGTTGTTGTTGGGACTGGCTATTCCTTGACAACCCGTACCTTGGAGTCTTCGCAGGATACCCTTTCAGCAGAGATGGTGTGGCCCAGGTAGATGACTTGGCGAGTAGTAAGGTTCCACAAGTGTAACTATGACAAAGGGTAGTCAACAACTGTAACAATATTCCCCAAAACAGGGAAGGAGAAATGAAACAGTCCTGCACAACTGTAACAATATTCCCCAAAACAGGAAGGAGAAATGAAACACAGTCAGGTATCACCTTTTTGACTAAGTGTAGTCAACACCAACAAAGCTCCAACTGTATGTTACAGTCTAAGGTATGTCTTACAAGACAAAGGGAAGAAAATCAAAGTCAACAATGTATGACTTTATGACTAAGCGTAGTCAATCCTCAAAACCGTTCAAACTCGAAGAGAACTTCCACCAACTAAATTACGGCAAAGAATACTGCCACACTAAGTTAGTCCCAGTGAACTGAATCGCTTAACCCTGGCTAAGCTCAATAAGTAAAGCAAACTAACCTCTTCTCAACAAATGAACACCGAGTATCTAAATCGAATAACTAGCTAAGAGCATGAGTTATTTCCCCTGACGTCCAACGATGGAGATACTCAGTTATGTTTTTTAACACTTCAGAGCGTTGAGAACAGCATTCTTCAGAAACTGCTGGCAAAAAAAAAAAAAAAAACAAAACAAAACAAAACAAAACAAACAAAAAAAAAACGTGGTCCGAGCTCAACAGTTTCTTTTCCTCTATGAAAAACAATGTCCAAACTTGAACCAATTCCGACACGACGTGCAATTAACCAACAAAACAAAAGCTTATTATCACTGTATAACAACTGCCCTTGTGCACAGGCGTGCCAAGAAATCAAAACAAGTTACCTCACACCTGGGTAACAGACAAACTTATATTCAGATCAAATGTTGATTTCTTAAAATAAAAACCTCAAAGACGTTTATCCAGCAAAGAGGCCAAAGAAATCACAAACCTATACAACTGGAATTTACAATTCAACGCGCTACTACAACCAGCAACCAATTTATCCAAAGAGAAAAGCAACAATCCACACAAACGCGCATAAGGCAGGGACGGACACTAGAATTTAAACGACCCGTACCGCGAGGTCAAACAGCTCCCCCGAAATTCTGCCGGCGACTGACGTAAACCCGGAAGTACACGCGCACCAACACGGTCACTGGGGCACCGGCACAGAACCAAATCGATCAAAACAGAGTGGCCCAATGAACGCGCCGAAATCCCGTGCAACACGATCTAGTCCGAAGACGGGAACCACGTGCTAAAATCACTGCTCTGTAACTGCATGGGGAACGGATGAGAGGGGAAGAGGGTGACAGAAAAAGACGCAAGTGACTCTTTGGAAAGACACTTAAATGTATCAGAAGACGCTACACTCAAATTCTCAACACATGACTGACAAATTTGTTGTTCCAATCACCTCAGTCACGCAAATTAGTGTTGAACAAGTAAGAAAGACCGAACATCAACAGCTAGATATGAGAGCATACAAAACTGCTTGTATGAGCGCTAGACAGAAGAGGAAAGCCTATCAACTTAGGGCTAATCCCCTTAGACTAAACAACACAGAGCCTACAACCTAGTGTGTAATAACGATGAACTAACACACACCACCAAGAATAAATAGTCTTTTCTTTCTTTTGTGAACTGTAGTCGATAGACTACGTAAGACTGATTTTTCGCGCTAACACGGTATCGGAACTAAAAAAAGTGTCAAAGTTTGTTCTGTAAACAAAGCACCAGATACTTGGCCAGCCTGCCTACACCTACCTCACTACCACAGTCGGCGTCTTGGGTACAAAATGCAGACCAAAATCCTAAATCAGCACAAGCGCTGATATCGACGACTCTGCACAAGCAAGACCTATTGATCTAAAGTTCAAAACCCCTTCTATCTCCACCCAAATACCTATTCTAACTAAGGTAATGGAAAAAGGGCGAACGGAATTCTAGAAACAATAGCCGGCGGTACTAGACAAAACAAGACAAACACGAAGACGAACGCAGAACGGAAGCGCCGAAGGTCCGACAACGGAGCGCAGAACTCCACTGCCGACAGCACCCCCAAACCGGTCCGCTTCAATGGGTTCCCTACTAACTCTAGAACCCAACCAACCAACCACCCGTTAAATACACGTATAGAAAGATAGCCAGGTCTCTCAAGGGTCGGGCGGTAGCGAGTCCAGAGTGTCGCTTTTACACTACCACATACACATACCTATACCCCGCATCTCCACCATAATTACACCTGACAGGCGGGGGGGGGGGGGGGGGGGGGGGGGGGGGGGGGGGGGTCTTATATAGGTAATGTGCAGTGACAGAAACGGAGCGAGCACTCATACCCTCCCGCCCACCAGACCACAAGAGGAGGAAAATTTCAGCAAAACTTTTATTTACAATACAACCATTCACTTGCACTAGCACTCCAGACGGGGTAAGGACTCTATCAAAGAAGAGAGAAGACAGCTGAGAGAGAAGAGGGGAACAGAAGAGAAAGTCACTACCCAGAACTAGCGGTCTTAGGGGGCAAAGTAAATTAAAAGAACAAGAAAAAAAAAACCTCCCAAATACCCCAGGATCCCGCTACTATCCCAACCTAACCCGCTACAAGGACATTCAGCAGAACGACGGAAGAAAGATAGTTCTAGAAACAATGCTACATCCAACAGGACCTACACAGCGAGAAGTAAACAAAAAAACGAATCAGTGACAGACTTTAAACACACACACACACCAGAAACACTTTCATACCCACGAAACGGTAAACTTAACTCAAAGACTCCATGATTCAGACGGCTCGCAGAGGGAGGCGGATTCTGTAGAGAGGTGAAGGACGTTGTTGGTTGGTCTCCCGGTCAGAGGTGAAGCAGGTGTCCCAGAGAAGGAGACGAAGAGTTCACCACCGCCAGCTCACAGGTCTGAACGAAGGCTGGTGCGGGGCGAAGGTTAACTGCAGGGTCCGCAGATGCAGGTCGCCCAGCCAGCCCAAGAACGGAGGTTGCAGCTAAAAAAAAAAAAAATGGCGAAAGATCCCGCCCTACGGCGGAGATCAGTCTCCAGACAAGAAATCACCGCCCTACAGTCCTTGTGGCAGTCAATGTGTGGCAACGTAGTGGGTCTGGCAGTGCGTCACAGTATCAAGGGTCACAACATAGTAAATAAGGTCAACAATGTCGTTTTTGTCACTACAAAAAGGACAAATAAATTAGAATAACTTCTTTCCTTTTTTTTTTTTTCCTTTTAGTTGACGTCCACCAAGGACACTTTCCTTAGTCAATAAATACAAGTTAAAGTCCATCCACACTTCTGTCACACAAACATATAGAACACCGGACATGAAGAGAACGGAACCAAATGTAGGGGCGATACGGCGAGAATTCCTCGCTCCACGGCCTAAATGTTTAGCCGTCCGCACGCTCATGCGTTCCATGATCCGTCCCGTGTCTATGAAGCGAAAAGGACAAATAAAAACTAACATCTCTGATATCCTATCCGGCCAGAGTCACATACTGAACGAAAGAAAATATCCAAATTCGAGTCTGATACGACCCTAAGAAAAGAGGGGAGATAAGTATTGACTCAACCCGAGTAAACAAAAAACAATTAGCTTCCATTAACCGAAATGAAGAGATATTATATAGTTAGACATTTTCAACTTGGTCCGAAGTGACAGAACTCTATCTGCTAAGGACGGGAAAACGCAATTAAAGACCATGCGTTTCTACGATTTTACGACAAGGGACTAGGTGCATATCTCGACACAGTTTCATATACTAACTCCCCCGCTTTGGAGCAGTTACACACAGAAAAGTGTGTGCCTAAGCCAACACCACATGTAGCGAAGAAGAAAAACCTCTCAACCGCTGAAAAGCTAGAAAACTAAAATGAAACAATACGTTGTCCAAAACAGAACATACAGTTACTGGGTCTTGCAGATCAATAGAGAAAGCAGAGACAGCAAGCGGCCAGCGCTCAGGTCAGCCAGGCAGAAAATCTTGAGACCAGACCAAAATTGATGTTCTCTTCTCTCTTTTTATGTCAGCAAGGATGGTCAGCAAACATCTGTCAGCGCGAGCCCGTCAGCAAGAACAACCCAGAACAACAACCCACGAACACACACACACACACTCTCTCCTTTTATACATGCTCGTCGTCAATCGCTCTAAAGACCAACACTACCACATCATCCTAACAACATAACATTGAAACAAATCTAACGACCAACTCTACATCATCCTACCAACATGACATCGAAGCAAAAATAATACTTTAACAAAACTATCGATAAACTCAGTATAATAATCTAATTCTAATTGACAACTATTAAACGAAACTTGATCAAGTTTCCGATAATTTGCTTCCTAGAACAAAATGTAAACAAGTAAATCATCGTAGAAACTAAACCTTAGCAAACGTAGCAAAATTAATATTCCCCAATAATTGATTTGTCTTTTTCTAAGCCCTTGGGAGTTCCTGTCGAGGTCACCGGTAGCGGCGAGGTCATGGTGGTGGGGGACATTGACGCACACTGGCTCCGCGACCAGTCAATTATTGTTGTCAGTAGGGGGGGCTTTGAAGGTGCTGTTCTGCACATGTAGGGCCACTGAGAACCAGCAGCACTGGACACCTTGAAGTGACTCGGCAGCAGTGTAGTGTCTCCTCTGGTGGTTTGCCTCATCACGACTTGACATTGACCGCTCCCTGTTGACAGCCACTGCCAGGGGTGCAGTCAGGGTGTGGCTGTGGACAGGGAGCCGAAACGAGCAGCGTGGTGATAGTGAAGAAAAACAGCACCAGAGAGAGAGAGAGAGAGAGAGAGAGAGAGAGAGAGAGAGAGAGAGAGAGAGAGAGAGAGAGAGAAACAGCAACAACAAGAAGAACAAGACAAGAACAAGTAAAACAAGAAGAGGAGGAAGAACAAGAAGATGAAGAAGAAGAAGAAGAAGAAGAAGAGAAGAACTAGAAGAAATGAGAAAGAAATATTTGGTCAAAATCTCTCGACGAAGACACACGCTACATTCGTTTTACAATGATAATGGTAATACTAATCATGCAATGAAACATCCTTATCCTTCACTCCCCTACCATTGTTTTTAACCCTATACGTTGAAAGCAATCAATGTTGGAATAGAGAAACTTTAGAAATAACATTAGCATGGAATACACCGTACTCTCTCTCTCTCTCTCTCTCTCTCTCTCTCTCTCTCTCTCTCTCTCTCTCTCTCTCTCTCTCTCTCAAAATTCAAATTCAATAGTCATACACCTAGTCAAAACCAAATCTATGACTATAGCCACCCACCGAAAGTACTAATTAACTCCTTTTTGCCTAAAACTTAAGTTGAATGGTGCCTCTATCGAACAGGTAGATGACCATCGTGTTAAGGGGTGACGATAGATAATTGAAACGACAATCTCATCTCAATGATTTATGCAAGATCACCTCATTTCTTTTTCTGTTATCTCAATTAAAGCGTTATGTCAACAGTACTGCACTTAGGCCAAAGTTTTTCTTCAACGCACACGTAATGCCACGCATCAATCACGCTTTAACAATAAGGAACGGGTGCAGTGATGTCATAAAAAGACTGAATTTTCTCCATGGACATGGAAAGCTACTTCTTCCAGCCGTCCCTCTAACAACAGATGAAAAACTAAACGCACTGAACAACGGGGTTAAACAATACGTCCTGTGTACTCTCGGTTTGTTTGAACTTGTTTTTTTCTTCCATGCTTTTGAGACAGGCTTTTTGGAGCGGCTCACATTATACAATATGAGCTCGGATAACTGCCTGTCCAATCTCTCTTGTTGAGAGCCCAAACCAAAATGCGTGACATACGTTGATATTCCCTAGCAGGCTGAGTGCAGCAGATCCGCCAATTAAAATTTTGCATCGAAGATTGTGCCAGTCACCTTTCCAGGCTTAATCCAACTTTAAGAATAAAATAACGTTTGGGGTGTGTGTGTGTGTGTGGGGGGGGGGGGGGGGGGGGGGGGGGGGGGGGGGTCTTCTCTTTAGCTTGATCTTCCTCAGTTTGAGCCTGATTGTTGTTAGTATTACAATCGCGATCGCTATCGATATCAGCGTACGGGAGAATTATCACTTAGGCTTGGTTTGATACTGGGGAATTGAAGAAGCCGATCGGTTAGCTTGTAAGGGAGGGAAGGGGTACGCACACAATTTTAAAGTATAAATTTGCGCCCGAAATAGCTTAATTGGTCGGGGGCATGACTTCCCCCCTCTCCCTCCCTCCCATCATTTCTTTTTTTTTTTTGGAAAAGAATGTGTAAAGTTATGCAGGCGGGTGAGAATCTAATACTATATTAAGCAGTATGGAACCACGTTAGCAAGCCTTTTTAAGCTGGAGGAGAGGAGACCACGTGCATCCCGCACGCACGCAAGCACGCACACACACACACACACACACACACACACACACACACACACACACACACACACACACACACACACCGCGCGCGCGCACTGTCCATCTCAGCCCTGGGAGCGAGAAATGAAATCGATTAGGTCGTGTGACTCTCTGCTGAGTGCATGCCAGGTCTCTCCTCGGGGGGATCTTGTTTAGGCCAAGTCCGTTAGCCAGGGTGAGCATGCGTCGGTTGACAAACTCAAGTAGCCGAAGTCCCCTTTCGTTAGTGTCCCCCGGACAAAGTCACCATCGTCTCCACCCGCCCAAAGAATGATGCGTCTAGGCTTACATTGGCGGGCCGGTCCCTGAAGGGACCAGGGAGGTTTTCTCCGTGGAGTTTGTTGACAGAACAAACACTAACGGACGAGACGGAGGCAGATCTTCTGGAATGGAAAGTCTGGGAGGACGTTTCCAGCTAAAGGTTTCCATCAGTGTAGCGGGCTTCTGTGACCGGGCGGAAGGGGTATTACTGAAGTCTGCTAAAAGCTCACTTAATGGCCGAAAGTGTGGACTCTACAGGCTGGTGGTGAAGGGGGTGGGTGTAAGAACGGCCCCCTGTTCCATGCTGAAAGGAAGAGAGGCTGAAAGAAGGGATAGATGAAGCTGAGGGACGGGGTTGGGGGTGACGGTGGGGAATCTTGATCTTGAGTGTGGAACGGATAACAGGGTACATGAACTAATGTATCAATAAACATATAAACAAAGCAAAGCAACAATGAATAAATAATAAAAGAGAAAATTCGAAATGAAATAAAAAAAAAAAAAGCAAAGCATATAAACGTACTCCCATTTATCTTGAATACAAGTACTTTCTGAGATATTCCATGAAGAAGAAAAAACCGTTTGGGGCCGTTATAGCCGTTAGTAACGGCTATTTTAGTAAAATAAAACATCGGGCATCATCCGTGACCCATAATGAACAAACGTACACATTTTCAGAAAGATCGGCCCCAGAGTTTTGTCTGGAGCGAGTGGAACAAATTTTGAACACGGACAGACACACAGACAGTATTTCTTCATTCCTATTGTAAAGTACTCCATGTTCCACAAGAACTAAGGGTACAAAAAAGATAGAAAGCTATATATATATATATATATATATATATATATATATATATATATATATATATATATATATATATATATATATATGTGTGTGTGTGTGTGTGTGTGTGTGTGTGTGTGTGTGTGTGTGTGTGTGTGTGTGTGTACACACACACACACACACACACAGAGAGAGAGAGAGAGAGAGAGAGAGAGAGAGAGAGAGAGAGAGAGAGAGATCAATACAAGAGATTCCTGGCAGCTGCTGGCAGACAAAACAGACACAGACAGATTGATAGATAGATAGATGGATGGATAGACGACGTATTTTTTGTCACACCCAGCATCCTATAGTCATGTCTTCTTTAATATATTCATAATCCTGTACTCAACTTTTCTTTGACATATTCATTATTCTGTAATCACCTCCTTTTCGCTGCATTAATTTATCATTCTACAGTCACTTGTTCTTTGTCACACTGATCATCCGTTTGTCCACGTCTTTGCTATATTTATCACGCTGGAGTCACGTCTTCCTTGTGACATACATCCATCTTCGCATTCGTCTTCTTTGCGAAATTTGTCATTCTGTAGTCTCGTCTTCCTTGTTACGTTCATCATTCTGCAGTCACCTCTTCTTTGCTGCTTTAATACCCTACAATCACCTGTCCTTCGCCACATTGATCATCCTGTAGTCACGTCCTCTTTGCTACATTTATCATCGTCACGTCTTCTTTGCTATATTTATCATCTTGTCGTAATGTCTTCTCTGCTACATTCATCATCCTACAATAACCTCGTCTTTGCTGCAGTCGTCTTCCTGTGAACACCTCTTTTTTCTTCTTACCTTTGTGGGCAGCGAGTTCTGAGGAGCGTTTGTGTCCTTATGTCTACGGGTTCAGATACAACAAAACCCATGACAGCAGATCACGGGTAAGACGTTCTGACGAAAGGCAGACTAGGTCACGGCTGGCTGCTGGTGAAGCAACAGTGCGGAATGTTCCGACGATGTCATGCGTTTCTGATACACAGTTCTGGGAACCTTCGGCAGCATCAACACGATTCGTTTCGCGTTCCTGGTGTGCTGCGAGAGCAGTCTTTTGTCTAGCGGATGTGGTGTTCAAGGAATTCCTAGTTCTCTTGGATCGTGTCGGGATGATTCATGTCGTGCGTGTTCTACTGGTGTCATACCATTCGCCTCACAGTCGGCTCATGCGTTTAGACGAGCAGCCACCTTTCCCACGGCTAATGGCGTGCTGTGAGTCATAAAAAACAACACTCTGCATGCTTATCCACCTTCTGCGACTCAATCCACTCTTCCTGTCTCTTTGGGCTTTCCCTTTCCCTCCCCTGTTTCTTCCTCAGCCAATCAGGGGACACACACTGAAGGTCCTGACAGACCCCATGGATGCTTTGTGTGCAGATGGGTGTCTGGAACAGATTAAGGACACCACAGAAACTGGAAAGTATGCCATCTCTGACTAAATGATGGAAAGTATGCCATCTCTGACTGACCGAATGGTGAACCAACTTACCAACCAACTTTGGTGCAGACGGTAACTGGACCAATCTATGCGCAGACGAACACTAGAGAAAGAAACCCGGTCTCATGGGGAGCACACAGCTTACAGAAAACAATTCAGCGCTGCATTCTGATTTTGACTTTTTGCATAATAGGCCTACTATCTTAACATTATGAAAGATCTCTTTTCCCGAAAAAAAAAAAAAACAGATCGGGTCTGCCAGCTGCGCAGATTGCTCTAATTGCAAAGAAGCAGAGTAGGGGCATCTGCATAAAGCACTGAAATGTCAGAGAGATCCACATACCTGAAAACAAACCTGTTTGTTTTTCTTCGTAAAAATGTGAGGATTTGACAAACTTGTAGCTTAGAGTCTGAAGTACAACTGAGAGCGTTTTAACTATCTGAACATACAGGTGCGACACTCGAGTGGTTACGACACTAGCTTGACGAAAACCGCCCTAGTCATAACACATTCAAAGGTGTTGACTCCGACGAGTGCTCTACGTGCTTTCAAGTTCATCCAAAACTTCGTTCCACGAAGAGTTTATCAGGCCTGCATCTGCTCACTGGTTACCCTATAAAGAGAAACGCACCCACATAAATGTTCTTCAGGCAGCGGAAAGCAGGGGGTAAAAAGTAGGCTACCCTCTAGACTGCAGTCAAATGGTGAGACCGTTTACCTGCACAGCGGAAAGTTCGTTCGAACCACTCGTGGGATTTTTACGGCTTGAAAAACCTCTGTGATTTAGGTTAGGGAAGGTCAAGGCTCCGGAAGGAAAGGAAACGGCCTCCCACAGTGGTCTTCTCCGGACAACAATTCTAACAATTCTCTGCCCTGCGGTCGTTTGTCTGTAGGATCTTATCCTTTTAAACCTTTGAATTCCACAGACAGGGAGCGCAGGCCTATCTGCCACTTGATCAGTTTAAGGGAAGTGAGGGGAGAGGTGGGGGAACCGATAAGGACCAGGAGGAGGGATCGAGCTGATTAGCAGTGCCAGGGGAGGTGAAACAGGGGTGAACCTCGTTAGTCTAATCTTGGAGTTTTTAAAGGTGCGGTACATGGCTCAGCGGATTTAATGACTTCCGGTTCCCGTGGCACCGGAAGTACGTGCGAGTGATCGGTGCTGAGGGGGGGGGGGGGGGGTAGTTTTGAACTACATACCTGACTTTAATGTACACAGGACAAGGCACATGACGTACACATGCTTTATATTCTGATTATTTTGGTGGCTTTCTGTCATGACAACCCTATCCAAAACCGACGGCGATTCTTCTCACCAGTGGTTAGGGCCAACATTAGTCATTTACAGACTGCATATTCACCGAGGAAAAAGCTTCTCCGAGTTAATCATAACTGGGTAGGTTACGCGTACACTAAGAGATGGAATCTACGTCACTGACTGGATGTTGGATGTCTGGGTGGGCACAGGAAGGTCGACTTGTCTGCCCTTCGAGCTTCAATTCTCACAGCAGCACAAATGTGTTCATCGCCTCTTTGATTTGGCACAAATGAGCATGAAAGTAAACTGGGCTTCTTTTTGATGTCTTGCCATCGCGACGATGATAATAATAATGATGCGCACTTGCTGGTGTGTGTGTGTGTGTGTGTGTGTGTGTGTGTGTGTGTGTGTGTGTGTGTGTGTGTGTGTGTGTGTGTGTGCATGCGTGCGGATTACGAAAAACAAACAAACAAAAAAACGTGTGCATCTTCTTTCCCTTTCCTTGAACTCGGTAAACAATCATACGGAAAGAAGGAAGGGGTGAAAGAGGGGGTGGGGGGGGCACTGACGTACTGTTCACTCACCGGATTCCTCCAGTTCTGTCGGTCATGTCCCAAGGCCTGGGTCTCTGGCAAATGGTGTCCCTGTCCATTCTGCAATGTCGTCCGTCCATCACTTTGTTGTTGATGGGTGGTGGTGGTGTTTGGCTTCCCCTTCGTCGCCCTCCTTCACATTTCCGTGGAGGACTGTGTCAGAAAGATCAATGGGTGGTGTTACTTTGACATACCAATGTAGTTTTGTTGTTGTTGTTGTTTTTTTGTTTTGCTTTTTTGAATGGTGTCAGAGGATAGTCATATGGTGCGATTTCTGGTTGACCATTTGGCTCACTTGTTACTTTCAGATACGGTTAACACATGCATATGGCGCAAATGTGCTATCATGGTATGCGAAAAAAATATTTATATTCCGTGAACTATGCACACTCTAAAAAGTAGCATTGCATTGCATCCATATAAAATGCTAGAACACTTTTTCCCCCAAAAATTGATGTGATATTTTGCCACAATAACTTTGAAAACGGTACAGTCTTCAAGTCAGAAATTTAAAAAAACATCTAACGCTCATGTAGTTCTCTTTACAAAATATGCTGAGTTAGAAAAGACAGATATTGGTTATACGTGACATGAAATTATTCAAGATGGGTGATTTTTATCCCCCTTCCTCCCCCCTCCAAGCTTCCTGTTACATTTCTTCCCGTTTATTTTGTGTTTTCGCTGTTAAACTTTCATCCGTTCCTTTGGCCTTGTTTCTTTTTGTTCTTGCTTCTCAAAATTCAAAAAACCTTCGCAACTTCATGTGAATGATTTTTATTATTATCCTCAATAATGATTGATCATCGTCTCATCTCATTCCCATGACCCAAGTGATCATAGGGGGCGCACGAGGGACGTCGATCTCCTTCTCCGTTGCAACATGTCCTCTGCTTCTCGCAGGAGTTCTGGCATCCTGATGTTTGTCCTTTCTATCACGTTCTCCGACCAGCTCTTTCTCTGCCTAACTCTGCGCCTTCGTCCTTCAAGCGTGCCTTGCAGGATTGTCTTTGCCGGCGAGTCGTGTCGTGTCACGTGGCCAGATCACATCAGCTTTCTCCTCTTGACCGTAGCCAAGAGGGGTTCCTGTGGTCCTGCCAGTATGGTCACTTGCTCTCGGACACAGTCGTTGGTTCTGTGCTCTGTCCAGGAGATGTGGAGCAGTCTTCTGTCTGCCTTCATTTCAAAGGCCTGGATCCTTCTCTCCAACTCTGCCAAAGTCCAGCTCTCACACCCGCACAGGAACACCGAGAAGACAAGGGCATTGTATAGGCTAAACTTTGTTTTCTTTTCTTTTTTTTTTTTAAGCTGATCTCGTTGCTTCTCCACAGCTTTGTGAGCCTTGCCATAGCTGATGTGGCGAGAGCTAACCTGACCTTGATTTCTGTTGTACAGCGACCGCCTTTTCGTGAGTGTGTGGCTGAAGTATTTGAACGCATCCACCTCTACCAGCTTTAAACGATTAATACTTAGGCAGAAACTTAATTTCAACTCATGTTGCATATTTCAGCACTTTGGTATGACTTTGACGGGTACGCTGAATGTTCTGTGTTAATATGTTGAATGTGTCATGGCGCTGTTGAAAATGGTTCACATGGAAATGTTCGTGGAATTTACATCGCAAGGAAGGGTGTCGTGAAGGGGAGGGGGCGGGGAGGGAATAAGAAACAAACAATACCGCAAACATATACGTGCGAATTATAAATCCTATGGATAAACGTCATTAAACACATGGAATATTTCTTAAAAGAAATGACAATTCAGTTAAACAAAAATGTCACTCCAGAAATTCAATATGGCCCCCAAATTCAAACAAAATGCTGATCAAGTTCCACACAAATGAAAAAAGAAGCCTGCAGCTCAGTCTGTTTGCATCTTCGTGTCTATCTATCTATCCATCTATCTGTCTATTCATCTATCTATCTATCTGTTGTCTGCTTATCTTTCTATCTATGTATCTATTATCTATCTATCTATCTACTGTCTGTCTATTTGTCCGTCAATCAATCGATTAACCACCAACCAACCAACCAACCAACCAACCAACCAACCAACCAACCTACCTCTCTTTCTCCTTTTCTCTCTCTATCTATCTACCTGTTGCCTGTCTGTCTATCGATCTATGTATCTAACTGTCCTCTATCTGTCTGTCTGTATACTTATCTACTTCTCTGTCTGTCTATCGATCTATGTATCTAACTGTCCTCTGTCTGTCTGTCTGTATACTTATCTACTTCTCTGTCTGTCTGTCTGTCTATCGATCTATGCATCTAACTGTCCTCTCTTTGTCTGTCTGCATACTTATCTACTTCTCTGTCTGTCTATCGATCTATATATCTAACTGTCCTCTGTTTGTCTGTATACTTTACTTCTCTATCCGTCTGTCTGTCTGTCTGTCGGCCTAGCACGATGCAAACAGGCTAGCCACTCAACGTCAGGGCAAAGCAGTCATCATCATCGTCCCGCACTGGCCGAACCTGATCGTGTGGATGTCAAGACTGACACTTAGGCAGCCGGGCACCTCTCCCTACGGCTCTGTCTTCGCCACGCGCAAACGTTGTAATCCCGCCCGCATCCCACCAAGGGTGATATGATAAACAAACGACAGGGAGAGCGCACATTTCCTTCCCCCCTAAATTACTGACATGCGCCATTAACTTATACATTTGATTGTTTACGTCAAGAAAGAAAGGAAGAAGACATACCGGTTATAACTAAGAACTCTGTCCCTCTCTGCCTCTGTCTCTCTCTCTCCATCCATCTATCCATCTCTCTCTCCCTCTCTCAATCTGTCTGTCTGTCTGTCTGTCTGTCTGCCGTCGGTTGGTCGGTCAGTCAGTCAGTCAGTCTATCTGTCAGTAAGTCAGTTTGTCTGTCTCTGTCTATCTATCTACATATCAACCTACCTATCCATCTATCTTTGCTGTCTGTCTGTCTCTCCATCCATCAATCAACCTAGACCAATCAACTATTAATCAATCGATCTCTCTGTATGTCTATCTGTCTGTTTATCTCTCTATCTATCTGTCTGTCCGACTGT
>JADBJO010011547.1:12500-15000 GCA_016801955.1 Conus betulinus | reverse complement strand
AATTTTGTCTTTTCGCTATATCTAACTGGAATAATGAACATTTTGTCCGCTTTTCATTATAAGCAGTACAGTGGAACAGAAAGTGTTCTTTGTCATCAATGATGTGTCTACATGCAGGACAAGGAGATTCTGTGGATGTTTCACATTCAAACCATCTTTTGTTCGCATTAAAACCTAAAGTTATCAACCTAAATCTTGCGTAATTTATTCTGTGCCATTTATCTGTTATGACATTGAGAAACTTTTCAGAATGAAACACATTTTAAATGAGAAAAACCAGCGATATTTTTTTTTCTTTACTTTCCATATCTGAGTGCCAATTGAACTGTTGCTCATTTCTACTTCCTGGGTCATCCACACTATTCCAAAACCCCTGTTCTGAAAGGACGGACTTTCTTTACTTCTAAGCCCAGTTTTCTATACCTTTTTCCATTTCTAGAAGCATCATATCATAGACTTGCCTGCTCAAACGGGACTGGGGTAGCTTCAAGATCTTCAACCAGAACTCAATACATTTCACAAATGTACTTATATACAAAGGGTATCTCCCCATCTCTCCATATAAAACGGTGTTGGACTAATGAATAGGTACTTGAAGGAAACGCTTCATAGCATACGTATGTACTTTTTCCATCTGCGAATTTTCATGTAAGCCCCAAATTTCAGCTGCATAATTATGTAAGAAGAGGTTTTATCTGTGTATCAAACATTTTCCAAAATATACCACAGTCTGCACAATTCAGTTTTCTCAGGGATTTCAGAATGTCAACAGTGCCTTTGTCACGGGTAGGCACTCCCCCTACCCCTACCCCACCAACACTCCAGCCCCGAACGCTCCTGAGTAGGCTCCCTTCCTCTCTAGGGCCTAACCCAACCAACTCCCGCGCAGCTAGACTAACAGAACGATAGAGCTCTCACTGTGTCGTTCAGCAGTGTGAGGCAACAGCAGAATTATCTGCCTCTCCCCGGCATCTCCATCAAAATGGTAAAAAAAATGACAGGGTTCAGGAGAGGGGCCAGGCGGGACCCGCGAATCGCCACACACTCACGGACAAACACAAGGAGGCAGAGGTAAACAAACTAAGACAACACTTTATTACCTATGGACAAGCACAAACAATAATCAGTCACGCTCTGTGGGAAAGAATAAAAGAAAGACAGAAGGAAAAGTTGAGGGGAGGAAAATGAAAGTCGGGAAAAAGTGCCAATAGAGAAATCTGAGCTACCTACACGGGTTAAAAGAAAACACACTCCCAAAAGAAAATATAATAATCAAAAGACCAATCCTTGGGACTCACCCCCCACCCCCCCACCCCACACTCCTCTATACCCAACCTAAACTGCTACCACCCCACTCAACCCAAAGAAGATAAGGAGGGACATTCCTAGCATAAAGGATCTAACACACACACACACACACACACACACACACAACCAATAACAGAGATAAATATGTTGAGTTTTCTCAACTCCCAGCACACAGGAGCATATTCCACACGTTGCATCAGCCACTTCCTTCAAAGGGTAGCGAACCTTTGGTCACAAGTCCCGAGGGTCGGGCTACAGTTATTATCGTCGCACAAGCACACATACAAGGGCAAGGGGAGACGGGCCTCACTCTCTCCAGCAACAATCACACGACACAACACGAAGGGACTCACCGTGGGAGCGGAGGACGAGAGTCCTTGCAGCGCCGCAGAAGCCACGCTGACGGGGCTCACGGCCCGGGGATCCGGCGGGAGCCCTCCAGCTGACGGCGATCTCCGTGGCTGGCGAGGCCTCGTGCAGGCACTCAGCGGGGCTCGATCTCGGCCGGGATGGCGTCAGCGGCGGCCCAGCGCTCTCCCAGGGCAGGAAGGTGCAGAGAAGGTGGAAGACGCAGGAAGGTGGGGAAATGGGCAGGTGACCAAAAGGTGGGACGAAGCTCCAGAGAGAAGGTGATGGAACCAACTCTGCAAGCCAGTTATGGTCTATATATAGTTCCGGAATATGGAGCTGTGTGTGTGTGTGTGTGTGTGTGTGTGTGTGTGTGTGTGTGTGTGTGTGAGGGGAGGGGGTGTCTTATGTGACTGCTAGGAGAGGTAAACACTGTGTCAAACCCCCTCCCTCCTTGCTAACTTGCTGATTTACAGGGAAGAACCCTAATTTGCTATGTGTTGATTGTTCCTTTTTTTTTCTTTCTCCCTAATAAATTCTACTATTAGCACCAAAACCCTCCCTCTGCTTACAAAGTAAGGGACTGCAATCAATAAAAGGAAACAATTACGGGGAAATGATATCCAACAAACTCCACCTCTCTAATTCCTCTTTTCCCCTCATTTCCGGAGGCAGGATTACTGGTTGACAAATCGCTATACACAAAGAAAACACAAATGCGCGAGCATGTGATATCAATATTTGTTTACACGACTCTGAGGTTAACCAGAAATCACAGAAGGGCTGAAAGCCTACGCCAGTTCCGTGATTCAGCTAAATTCTTGTATCGAAACTCACAGCATCT
>JADBJO010011547.1:0-5000 GCA_016801955.1 Conus betulinus | reverse complement strand
ACACACACACCAGTCCAATAACCACTTAGGCTAATTGTGTTGTTAATTTTTGTCAAGTTGGAAGCGGCCACAACGTACGGCGGTATTGATTTGGTGGCATGGCTGCAGGTCAGGAGGCAATCTGCACAATTGAACACACCGTCAGTGAGGAAAGGCCGTCAGCAGGCTCATGTTGACACTCTGCTCGCGCTTCCCACTAATTAACCAACGTCCAGGGAACAAGACGAATGGAAATAGTACGTTTAAATAACGTCCGTAGACACAACGTTTCTCGTAGACTTCGTTGAAATCTCCCGGCTACTGATCTGTCCGGCTCTGTTTCGTTGTGAATTAGAGTCATTGAACGACAGTCTGCAGATAACGCACTGTCATGAACAAGTTTGCCGTTTGACGCCCCGCCGACGACCACACGGCCATACCACGGCTGCAAGCTGGAAGTTGGAAACGGAATGATGTACAATATTAAAAAAAAGTTAAGACTCATATTCTTTATTTAATTATGTCTTTGCTGCTAAAGGAGATAAATCTAAACCAACGACTGACGGTAATCACACTAAAGTCAGACTGAATGCGATAGGTAAGGGGAAAAAAACTCAATTCAGATGAAACACATTGGAACAACACCTTCACGAAATCTGCATGCTACGTTTGTACCTGTTACATCATATTCATTCCAGCTATCAGTTTTAGACGTTTAATAGCGGGAGCTTCATCACACAATATGCACCACGGAACTTCCGATCTTTTTTCACATTGTCACACTGAGCGAATCTCTTGACTCCGTTGAATTCGTGCAAGTTTGTTTTTGGACCATCATTAAGCCTTAGAATATAATTTTGAACTGACAAAAAAAAAAGTTTAAAATCGTGTAAATCAAACTTGACCTCTCATTTCTGTCCAGACACTGCGAGTAAAGGGACATCTGGGAAACAACGATTTGTTTTCATACATGGCTTACTTTGACAACCCAGTTCCTGGTTACCTACTCTGTTTTAACCCCGACATTTGAACGGCCTACCTAGTACATAATGGGTAATTTCTGAAGGAATGAAAGCAGTTATGCACAGGAAAAGACAGGATGGAAAACAGACTCAGAGCCTGCATTGCATTGTGTGGTATTGGGCTGAGTCTCAAGCTGTTGGAATTTATGCCTAGGTCAGACATCTGCTCGAGTCTCACCCACAAGACTTCTCCCCAAACCCATTCTTGTTTCATCCTCATTCATTGGTTGACTCGTTGACGTTCTACACTCACTTTTAAATCCTGTTTATTGTGATCCCGTGGCTGAGCAGACGTGATGTAGCGCATAGGACGACTTTTAAAAACCGTAAACGTTGCTTATCTTGCACATTAAAACAAACTGGATTGCGGTAAGACTGAATTTCGTTCTGTACTTTGGTGAACTGAATTCTGCTGTGTTGAACTGATTTATTCTGAACTTCATTACAGTGTACTCGTACAATGTAAAACCTCCCCATTCCCTCTTTGTCAACATGCTTATATCACACGGAGATTTGTTCCTACTGGATATGGTTTTGAAGCGATCGTCTCAGGTATACAGAGAGCCTGGGAATGACTGTAGGACAGTCTGATGACTGGCAGACTGCCATGCATGTCCTGCAGATGACTGTGCAGATTGGAATGGGCACAGAATTACAGACCAGAAAGGTTGGGAGTGGGCACAAAATAGGAGACCATGACCTTTGGGAGTAGGCACAAAATAGGAGACCATGACCTTTGGGAGTAGGCACAGAATAAGAGACATGACCTTGGGAGTGGGCACAGAATAAGAGACCATGACCTTTGGGAGTGGGCACACAGAAAGTGGGCACACAAGTAGAGACCTTGACCTTTGGGAGTGGGCACAGAATAAGGACCATGACCTTTGGAAGTGGGCACAGAATAAGAGACTATGACCTTTGGAGTGGGCACAGAAATAGAGACCATGACCTTTGGGAGACCTAAGAGACCATGACTTTTGGGAGTGGGCACAGAATAAGAGACCATGACCTTTGGGGTGGGCACAGAATAGAGACCATGACCTTTGGGAGTGGGCACAGAATAAGAGACCATGACCTTTGGGAGTGGGATGGGCACAGAGTGGGCAGAGACCATGACCTTTGGAAGTGGGCACAGAATAAGAGACCATGACCTTTGGGAGTGGGCACAGAATAAGAGACCATGACCTTTGGGAGTGGGACAGATAAAGAGACCATGACCTTTGGGACCTACTGTGGGCACAGAATTAGAGACCATGACCTTTGGGAGTGGGCACAGAATAAGAGACCATGACCTTTGGGAGTGGGCACAGAATTAGAGACCATGACCTTTGGGAGTGGGCACAGAGAGACAAGAGACCTTGGGCCTTTGGGAGTGGGCACAGAATAAGAGACCATCCAGACTGGTGGTGGGCACGGATTAGAGTTCGTGTAGATTGGGAGCAGGCACAGAACTGGAGGCCTCGCAGATTGAGAGTGGACACAGAATGAAAGACCTAGCAGACTGAAGTGGACACAGAATCAGGCGATGCAGGGTGGGATGGGGACCGAACTTCAGCCCTTGCGGATGGTGTTTGGGCAAACAGACCTGTGTGATATTTGGCGACATTGCACATCAAGCTACGGTCCACAGCCAGTGCCTGCTTGTGGCAATCTGTGCAGTGGTTTATCTACCTCAGACATGCACGGCATGGATGAATTATACAAATGGCCAGAAACCAGACCCAGCGCCACAAACACGTAGGGCGTATGAGCTTGACCCTGACGCCGACAGCTGCCTCCGTCTTCATCATCCGTCCTGTGAATACGGACAGGATCTAGGATATCCAGGAATCTCCCCTCTCTTATGGCGTCAGACCGGGTCTCTCTTCTGTCTGACTGTCCGTGATTTGCCATCCAGAATGCCTTGCATTATGATTTACCAATCCATATATGGACGGAAAAAAAGAAAATCTGCTTTCATTTTGTCATATCAAATAGGGCATCCTCTTTCAAAAATTAATTTTCATTTTTTTTTTTTTTTTTTTTTGCAATTGAGGCGCGGTCGTAAATCAACCTCGAGTGCCTTGACACTAGACAAACTCAACTGCATGATAAGTACATCAATATATGCCTTTATTTCATTGTTGACTCTCACATTGAAATATCGGCCTAAGGAAGACTCCAAATCGGTTTATACAGGAGACTGAGAGTAATAGTCATAGACTGTCATGAGAGTATTCTTAGCCGTTGAGGTAGGTCACTTCTCCAATCGTTCAAACGATGTTTCATTCGTTGTTGAATGTACACTAGGCTGTAAACAACAAGATTTGACACGCGCATGGAACATCTCCCAGCTGTCGCTGTGTTACGTCACACAAGCAGGACACAGCCTCTCGAGGCCAGTTAGAGACATGCTACCGCACGACAAAGAGTCTATAGATGTGACAGGATTTTACGGCACAACAAAAAATGACACAGCACATTGGCACAGCATCATCATCATCCATCAACAGCGGGCACAGCGGCGTCTGTTGTTGTCGCCGGGGCGTCTGGGGTGATTCATTAAGTCAGCTGATTGGGGTCTCCGATGCATGTCTCGGCGGGGGGGGGGTGGGGGGGGGGGGGGGCTGCTTGTGTGGGGAGGGGGGAGGGGGGGGGGGGGTAGGGGATGGAGGTCTGACAGTATGGGGGTTCATTGGGGGGGGTTTTGGGGGGGGGGGGGGGGGGGAGGTGGTATGGACTGCACGGGGGGGGGGGTGGGGAGATGAGATTAGGGAAGAGGTTTGTGGACGGGAAGAAGGGATGTGGGTCTAGATTCAGCCACTGTCCTGCCTTAACTCTGCAAGAAGAAAGGTCGCTCACCGGACCGAGACCGTGAACATCGTGTTTCCAATCATGAGTTGTTGATGCTCTATCATTTCCCGTATGGAACGGCCAGGTGACGCACGCCTCCGTGGTGGTAGTCTGAACTGTTAACACAAAATATTCCACCGTCTTATGTCTGTGAATATTTAACCGATTTCGTGCCTTGGGCTGTCCCTTGTTTGTGAACTTTTCATCTCTTCTTGTCTTTTGTCTGAAGGTTTCGACTATCTTTTGCCTGTGAACATTTTCATATGTCTTTCGTCCCCTGAAAAACATTCACCTCAGTGGTTTAGGAGATATTTTGGAGCCTGGGTCGTTTACACCTGTCGAACAGATGTTGACTGACACTTTTTTTTTTTTTTTTTGGCATCCTATTTCGCTGGAACTCCAGATCAGAGGCTGGAACCGACAGGGCCCTCCTCTTGGTGTGCACCTTCGACAGTCGGTTGGTAGAGGCGATAAGTTATTACAGAGAGCCTTAGCCTACAGAAGGTTTAGTGCTTACGTCTGTTCATGTCCATTACTTCTCCCCTTTGCACACGCTTTATTTTAAGTCTTTTGGAACTTTTGCCAGAGAGGAAAATGAACAAGATCGGGTTCTAAACAGTAGGTCCCTGTACCAAGCAGAAGGTCCACATGTCCTGTACCAAACAGAAGGTCCTGTAAAACCAAACAGAATGGCCCTGTACCAAACAGAAGGTCACTGTACCCAAACCTGTGCCAGAAGGTCCTTGTACCAAAACAGTAATGTCCCCGGTACCAAAAGAAGGCCTTGTACTGTACCAAACACAAGGCCCTGTAACCAAACAGAAGGCCCTGTCACAGATCTGCACTGACTGTTCCCCTGTTCCCCCGCGCATGATTTAGATTCCCTTTGCAGTGTTTGGTCAGAGACAGCATAAGTACTGATGTATTTAACAAAAACACGGCTAGTTGTGAAGTCCGACGATATTTTTCTGTCCCCTGACGATGATTTATTATTTTTCTCTTTCGTATTGTATCTTGAGTCTTTCCGAAAGTGGAGTATGGCCGCCTTAATGGCGATAAACAAAAAACGGCACACACCAACTCCATGCCTTTGTGGGGTAGAGGGATTAATCATGCTTCTAGACAGGGGGTGTCCGCAGGCGTTCAGCATGCGTACACAGAAGAGAA
>JADBJO010011546.1:57500-64122 GCA_016801955.1 Conus betulinus | reverse complement strand
TGTCTCGCTCTTTCTCTCTCTCTCTCTCTCTCTCTCTCTCTCTCTCTCTCTCTCTCTCTCTCTCGCTCGCTCGCTCTCTCTGCACGTGGTCAAAGGTGCTCGCACTCTGCATGCTATGCTAACAAAATGTGACCGTTTTTCAACTTCCAGACGACAGATGTTTGTAAAGTTTTGCATGAAGTTGTATGAAGGCAGTGTTCATTGGTTATGTGTTGCCGATCGTTCGTGCATTTTGACTTATTTGCCATTAGTTATGTGAAGTGATTCCGTGTTTTTAACGTGCATGATACCAGATCAAAATTTAAATGTCCATGATTGAAAACCACAGGCACATGAAAACGATGAATCTTCAAGCGAAAAGAAACTTCTGCACACCGCTGATATATACTGCTCTAAACAATTGAAAGGCCACTTGGAAATTCTCTCGCTATTTCACAACAGACGGAAACAACCCAAAACAATGCTTTCGAACTTTACTTCAGCCATTAATCAAAACATCATGACACAGATCAATGACAAAATTGATTGGAACAGCATGTTTTGTCACTTTTCAAGTCCACTACCCATCTTTTCAAAAGTCAGAACGCCAGAGATACACAAAACACAGTCAGTAACGCGTGTGTCCGCCATTTGCGTGGATGCACGCGATGCACCTTTGCCTCATGGATTGAGTCAGAGTCCTCAGAGTCATCTGGGGTATTGCCTGCCACTCCTGCTCAAGGAACTGGAACAGCTGGTTGAGGTCAACTGGCGGGGGGCGATTGCTTCAAAGTCGCCGGCCCAGCACGTCCCATAGGTGCTCGATTGGATTAAGGTCCGGTGAGCAGGCTGGCCAGTCCATGTGGATCACGTGTTGCTGCTGAAGAAAGTTGTTGACGACTCGAGCCCTGTGAGGTCTGGCGTTGTCGTCTTGAAGTACTGCGCCTGGTCCAATAGCTTGCAGCGCTGCAGCACAAGGGGCTGCAGGATGCCATCCCAGTAGCCCACACCGTTGAGTGCCTTGCACCATGTGCAGGGGGTTCTGTAGTTCCGTGCCATCCCTCCCCACACCATTATGGATCCACCACCATAGCGATCACGCTCGCTCACGAGACCATCGTGATAGCGTTCTCCTTGCCGCCGCCAGACACGGTTCCTGCCGTCATGAAATGATAAGGCAAAGCGGGACTCGTCAGTAAAACAATACTCTTGCCCACTGATCTCTGGTCCATGCTAAGTGACGCTGGGCCCAAGCCAAACGAGCAGCACGGTGAGCTGGTGTCAGGACAGGACGGATGGCTGGTCGTCTTGAGCGCGCAGGTGTGCCTCTCTCAACCGGTTCCGAATGGTCTGGTCACTGACGGTGACATTGCCGGCTGCTTGCAGCTGCCCCCTGAGTGTGTCGGAAGTGGCCGTTCTCTGCCTCAGAGCCGACAGGACAACAAACCTGTCCTGCTGCCTGGAGGTGGACCTTGGGCGTCCTGGACGTCTTCGCTCAGCAACACTTCCTGTCTGGTTGAAAACGGTCTCTCAAAGTCTGAATGACTGAATGGGCGACTGACAGTCGACGACCAACCTCTCGCACCCCCACGCCCTCCTGAAGCCACGCAATTGCCCGCCCTTGGTCGTCCTGACTCAGTCGTTGTCTCTCCGAGGCATGGTTGCAAAAGTGCCGTAAACACAGGCATAAATGCCCACCAGTCTCTCAAAACTGGCTGACCTGTGTTCAGATAAGACATGGGTTGCACGTGCATTGCAGTATTCCTGCAGTTCAGATGTGCTCTGTTGCACAGGCCTGTTTGATTTGCACCCTTTTTTTTTGTGCAGTATGTGCATTTTCAGTTCACCGCTGTGATGTGCATGACACAGACTGAGTTGATTTCTGATCAAATTCAAGTTGACTGATCAGGCATGCAACCAAATTCAGTAAGTTTGGGTGGGTGCAATGCCGTGTTATTGAAAAATTTCAATTGTTTTGAGCGGTATAATATGAACACGTTTCTGGTGTGGTGTGCAGGAATTATGTGTTTTGAGAAATGCTCTTCTGTACCATTACTCAGCCATCACTGATAATTCTATCATACTACAAGTGACTGATTATGTTTCAAGACGATCAGATATCAACTTTTCCTTCCTTACACTGGATACCAGACCTTCCCACTGAACTAGCCACGACAACCATACGTGTTTTCTGGAAAACAACAACACAACAACAACAACAAAAAAGAATAACTATCACCATCTATTTATGACTGCTCGAAACTCGGGCACACTTCTGTGTCAAGGAAGAGACCTCTCACTCTGGGATCTTGAGGAATGTGAGAGATTAAAACACATTGTGAATGCATATCTGCTCAACAAGGACCTCGACAATTTAACTTTCTCCACTCTTCACGTGCCTCTTACGGTTGTCCACCCCCGTGGCCCCGTGACCCCGTGACCCTGACCACCCACAATGGACCCTCACTGTGAACCTGCAGTGGTGACAGATCCTCAGGATGGGTCAAGTCCCTGTGGAGAACCCAAAAGTCATAGAACAAGAACCATCACCACCGGTTTCCGTCAGTGACCTTCAGCTGATGTCCCTGTCAGTGCGTGCCTCAACAAGTTGTGCTGCACCCACCTACCCCCTCCGCATCAGCGTTTCTATCTTCCTCTGATACCAAGTAAAGTAATTCAAGACGTCCTTTCCTCTCTCATGCGTTTTTAGCCACTATCAATACTTCAGCTACTATTGTCATATTATCACCAAAAGTGGCAGTAAATAATCCTCTATTAACGTTTTCAAGATTTTCATCATCATCATCATCATCATCATCATCATCATTTCATATTATTACTGCTATCTCTATCCTTATCATCACCATTACAACTTTAACTCCCAGTGTCTCCTTCCCAACGGCCTTGTTTACATTCAACGCCCATCTAGTACCGAATTCGAACAGATACGTAATTGCTCGTTCTTAGTTTTCATTGTCCTGAATGTTATTTATCTCGCCTGAAGAAGGCCTAAGAGGTCGAAACGCATTGTTTTGCCTCAAAATGTGTTTGTCCATGTTAACTGACCGAGTTACTTAAAAGTCCTTGTATAAAGAACGTTATAATTTACAACAAATTGCAAAATTTGTATTCACCATTTTGACACTGACTATAATCTCTTATAAAAAACAAAGCTAAAATGTTTCTACTTCATTCTTTAAATTGCCTTTTCGGACTTTTTAAAAATTGAAATTTTCATAAATCTACATGTGAAACGTTGATTTTCATTTTCTGAAATCAACCATTTTAAAATTTTCCGACACCATGAATATAAACCAGGATTTTCACATTAGTATGCTGAGTCTATAAAAAAAAGGGTAGGCTTAAGAAAAAACCCTCTTTCCAGGTTTTGACCAGATATTAAACTGACTCACATTCCATGTTAAGAAAGCACACACACACACACACACACACACACACACACACACACACACACACAACACACACATATACGCACACACACACACACACACACACACACACACACACACACACACACACACACACACATACACATTGAAAAGCATACATGCCTTAAGACAGGTGAGTGTACACGCACACATACACACACGTATGCTCACGCATACACGCGTGCGCGCGCGCGCGCGCGCGCGCGCGCACACACACACACACACACACACACACACAGCTGACGATACATCGTGCTAGATCGTCTCTGAGAGCAACAGTAACAACGTGCGTACCCTACAGATAAAACTGGTCATGACATTCATCAGTAGAAATTAATTGTTCCGCTGCATGGTTTTTAGTTTGTGTTTTTGTTTTGTTTTTTTTTTTGCACCTTTGCTCTGTATTTTTGTCTGTTGTGGTATCTTCCTCTTTATCAACAAAAGAGAAATTCAGGAAATCATTAAACCATTCGGAGAATGGGCTTGATTGTATGCAGTTTGTGCTGACAGTTCAACAAAGTGAATGGGACTTGATTGTATGCAGTTTGTGCTGACAGTTCAACAAAGTGCCATTCACAAACACATCACTATCAAGTCTTGTTCTGGTCACAGACACCACCACAATTAACGTTTCCACCCTCTCTTTTCCAGGGCTGCCCACTTCCAACTGACTCCTAGCAGTGACCGACGTTCTGCTGTCACGCGCACAGCCCTTGTTACACTACCCATCCGAACATTCCTTTCCACCCACTTCCAGCCCGATCTCCTTCCCTTAATCATCAAGTCTGAAAGCACACTGCGCTCAGACACTCCATAGATCCATCCTAACTCGGTTTTCACAAAAATTTATCACTGTTCAGTTGTTTTTCCTTGCTTGTAATGTCAAACTGATGAATCTGTTACAATCCGATTATTTAACCTTGTCATCAAAACCGTGAGCATACAAATGCCATCAACGTCCATGTAATATTGTAAGCACGGCGTCAGCTATAACTCATTCATGCTGCGGACCAGAGACTTCACCTTGAAATAGGTTTGATTTTGGCCAGCCTCTCTACGGATGGGTGTGTGAAAAGTTCGTGCGCACGCACTTCTCTTACCTCTTTCTCACACCACACACACACACACACACACACTCTCTCTCTCTCTCTCTCTCTGTCTCTCTCTCATTGTCATCCCCCTCCCTCTCCATCTCTCCTCCCCGTCATTTTTTTTCTTTCTACCAAAGAGGTTGGAAGAAGAAGGGGTCCTCGTATAGTGCTAACAGGCTGATATATTTCTAGACTAGTCAACAGGCCGGGGCACGTTCCCTCCCCATCGCCGTCCGATTCGAACAGCCACTTTTCACTACTAAGAGCACGTTCAATACAGGCGGAGGCCAATCCAGCATGATACTGCTGTGCATAGATGCCCCCCCCCCCCCCCCCCCCCCCCCACACACACACACACACACACACCCATCCTTCAAAGTCCCCAGGATCTTTGTTCCGGGGCAGTTTTCTGGGGATTTGCCCCTAAGGGGATTTTTGGCCTTTGTGTTCGAGTCTTCTCTCTCATCCTTCAAAAAGAAAAAAAAACCTTACCTTGTTTGACATTATGAGAACATACTCTTTAAAGTCCAGACAAAACTTT
Organism: Conus betulinus; assembly: GCA_016801955.1. NCBI lineage: Eukaryota > Metazoa > Mollusca > Gastropoda > Neogastropoda > Conidae > Conus > Conus betulinus. Next base: position 59,062 of record JADBJO010011546.1, on the reverse strand, counting down.
TCAATCAGGCAATAAAAGCGATCGTAAGGTTGTACAAAAGAAACTGCAAACGGAGATTGAAGAATCAAAGAGAGCTTTACAAGAGAAAAGTTGAAAACATGTTCCAGAATGGAAATATGCGAGATGCATGGAAAGGAATAAAGGTTTTATCAGGTTCAGGAAAATGTTCAAACCAAAATATAGTAACAAAAAAAACAGCAAAAGAACAGAAGCAATTTGCAGAAAAGCTGAACGATTTTTACTGTAGATTTGATGATAAAGATTTTAGTAAAGAATTAAAGGAAGTGAAGGAAGAACTCCAAAGCAATGTTAAAAACGATGTTGATGGAAGTGATTCTGTTGTGATTGAGGAAAATGATGTTCAGTTGTTTTTCAAACGTTTAAATGTGAGAAAAGGCAATGGGCCTGATAATATCTGTGGAAAATTGTTGAAGGTGTGTGCTTCTCAGCTCTCCTATGTTTACAGTCGTTTGTTTACCTGGTCACTTAGAGAATGTATAATTCCTGTTTTATGGAAAAATGCCACTGTATGTCCTGTTCCCAAAAAACGCAACCCAAGCTGTTTAAATGATTACCCGACCAGTTGCCCTCACATCTGTTGCAATGAAATGTCTTGAAAGAATTGTCCTCGGTTATGTTTTAAAAGATACTACACAGTACCAAGACCCGTTTCAGTTCGCATACCAACAGAACAGATCAACAGATGATGCCACACTCACACTTCTCCATCATGCTTTTTCACACCTCGAAAAACCTGCCTCCTTTGTACGCATTCTCTTTATTGATTTCTCATCAGCATTCAACACCATACAACCACATCTGATGGCAAAGAAACTCATTAACATAAATGTGGGTAACAAGCTCATTCTTTGGATAATTGATTTTCTTACACAGAGGACACAGTCTGTTCGATATCAAAGTGTGTGTTTCGTCTTCCAGAGTCATTTCAACTGGCGCACCCCAGGGTACTGTTTTATCACCAGTGCTTTTTACTCTGTACACAAATGATTGTTCAGGAAGTGATTCAACTTTGTACATTAAATATTCAGATGACTCAGCACTTGTGGATCTTTCCAACTCTGATTCTGTTTACTTCAAGGAGGTTCAAAGATTTGTTGACTGGTGCGATCATAACTATCTTGATCTGAATGTAACAAAAACGAAAGAAATGTTGATTGATTTTAGAAAGAATCCAAAAGCTGTACCACCACTTTTTATCAAAGGTGCTGAAGTAGAACGTGTTGAATCATACAAATATTTAGGAACTTTTATAGATAATAAGCTGAATTTTAAATCCCATGTTGAGTATGTCCACAAAAAATGTCAAACCAGATTATATGTCTTCGCAAGCTGCGATCATTTCATGTGAATACTGACATTCTTCGGACATTTTATTCATGCTTCTTGGAATCTGTTCTAACTTTCTCATTTATGTGTTGGTATGGTGGTGGGTGACTGTGAAGAGCAGAAATGTGCTTGAGAAAGTGGTGAAACGTGGGAGGAAAAATCGTTGGTGAGAGACAAAAAAGTCTGAGTGAGCTATACAGGTGCCGTGTGTTTGT
>JADBJO010011546.1:35000-55000 GCA_016801955.1 Conus betulinus | reverse complement strand
ACCAGCTCACCGAGAATACTGCAAAATCCCTTGGGCTTGGGATTGCAGTAGAATTTCCTTGTAAATCCATCCCAATCACAATAATCACGATCAAATTCAAAAGTAATGCTTGTGGATGAACTGAATGTGTCCATCATATCTACCACATCGTAAACAGGCTCGTGAAGGGGGTGCAGTGGAATACGAGAGAGCCTTGGGTCGCTGATGTAAAGTCCTTTTTTAATACGTATTGTCATCTTGATTTGTCTCTGCGTAAACTTTGACAACATGTCACAAACTTCCTGTGACATTGTCGTACATGGAAAAGCAATGGTGGCGCGCTGGAAATGCGCTCCATGTTTTTCAACCATACTGCTAGCCTTTGGACCCAGAATGCTGACGTCCGTCACGGTCTGTAACTCAGAAAGCGTCGCCAGCAGCTGAATGCTGACGTCAGTCCACACAGAGGGGCACTGCATGATGGAGGACAACCTTAAACAGGTGCACGCCAGGCGACCTCGGTCAGGGACTGGGAGCATCTTGAACAGGTTCACCAACACCACGTCTGGTAAGTCGGCAAGGTTGAGCTGGTGGTCGTCTCCCTTGGCAGCAGCAGCTGGGCTTCTCTTGCTGGGTGGAGGTGGATACTGCAGGCGAGGTGAGATTTTCAGGTCAGCCATACCGCTCTGTGACCTGATAAACAGACATGACCGATTGTCTAAGACATACCGTGTGATGCTCATACAGAATAAACCACTAACAAAATGAGGCTACAGAAGCCCAATATGCATAGGTCTGCCATGACCCTAGTGTAGACACCATGTCTTTCAGGTCCTTTACACAGGACCTCTACACACCTCTACACTAGCTTGGTGAATGGAAGAAATGGAACAATGAAAGCTAGCTAGATGCCTCTCTGTTGGCCAAATATGGGATTATGAAATATACAATTTTTATGACACTACGCAAACATTCATTCTGTTATCAAAATGACTGGAATAAAAACCAACAGGGACAGGAATATCCAACAGCATTTTTTCACAGTCCTCTCTAGTTCTTTATCTTATTCCAGATGAACTAAGAACCTGAGGTCGTTATGTCTCAGAGAGGACACTCCCTTTGTTCCACCACCACAGCTCTCCTATTATTTCAGATGCTGTTATGTTCACTTGTGAGAACTTTTTTTTGGTTTTTTGTTGGGAAGTCGGGTGCACTTATGCGTGTGTGCGTATTTGCGTGTATGTGTGTGCGCGTGCGTGCGCGCATGTGTGTCTCTGTGTGCGCATGTGTGTGTGTTTGTATTTATTCAAATGAACTTCTCTAATTTCTGTAGGTACTTAGACCGTTTGCGAAATCTGGGGTTCAGTAAAAAGCCCTCCCTCACCTACCCCGTCCTCCATTCCACTATTTTTTTTTTTTTTTTTTTCGTTTACGAGACCTCCCTCAAAAGATGTTCCAAGCTTGCCCATATCCCCTTTACCTGACACATATACACCGCAACAACTGGAGAAATGAAGAAACACGAATTAACAACATTGATCACAAACTGGCATACCCTATCTGGATCTTGAATAAAGTCAAACACACGAACAATATAGGGTATATGGGCAAGTTTCAGACATCATTTTGGAGTTATGGCCCTGTTATTTAATTTATCATGGGACCAACAGTTACCCTAACTGTTTTTTATTTACCGTGTGCCGTTCACAGCCTCTTCTTCGATTCCCTTTCACACCAATCAAATCGATAAACAGAAACAAGTAGGGTAACTTTTGCTCCCATAAGAAAACCAAACAGATTAACTTTTATTCAAGACTGGCACAGCCTTTTAAACTTGAAGAAAGTCAGACAAATACGAAGACGAACAATCTAATAGTGGGGGAAAAAAACAAGCGCAGGCCAACAACTCAACTGTCTTCATAGTAATGACTTGGCACAGATTTGGACTTAAGAGGGGGGGGGGGGGGGGGGGGGGGGGGGGGGGGGGGGGGGGTTGAAGATGGAGAAACTGGGAACATGAAATTAAGAAAATATATTACAGATATGAAAATTCTTCACTAGCTGCATTTTCAATTCCAATCAAATCGGGTTTACCTGTGTCTGTTATTATTCATCCGTGTGTTTGTATGCAAGATTGAATAGGCCGTGCAAGTCTTGAATCACTGTTATTTCGTCTTTGTTCATTTTTCCACTTGCTGCTGTGTAGATGTGTCAGGTACTGGGTACATGGACAAGCATAAACCATAATTTGGGGGGATGTCCCTTTGTTCTGTGTGCTGTGTTTTTTTTTTTTTTTTTTTTTTTTTTTTTTTTTTTGCAAGACGATTCGGAGTTCAGTTGTAAGCAGCATTTGCTTGGAATTATGTATCTCTTTCATCATGGGAGCAAGACTTTTTTTTTCTGTCCCAACCTCTGCGCCACCTCAGAGGCAGTGCACCCACGCCGCTCATTCCGGCACCCGTCCACAACCACAGCCTGGTCGGCCCCGCCGCAGACCCGGGCACCGGAAATCCACAGGGAGCAGTCAATGTCAAATCGTCAAGAGACAACCCACCGGAGGAGACACTGCATTGTTGCCGAGTCACTTCGGTGGTGTTCAGTGGCACCTGTTCTGATCTATCATACGCAGGACACCACCTACTAAGCCCCCTACTGACGACAATAATTACTTAGTCGTGGAGCCGGCGTGAGTGAGCTCTCCCTCCGGAGGGCGCCACCACGTCCGTCCAATGACAGCCCCCATGGACTCGCCCATACCGGTGACCCAGATGGAACCAAACAATGCCACAGACGTGGAGAGAGACATCGAAATTGAGGTCACTCTGAGAGCAGTGCATGAAGGGCCACAGAATTTGAGACATTTTTTATGCTGATCGATGAGAATGAGGATGATTAAGATGATGCTACGTTTTTTCCATTTCGGTCTGAGACTACATGACAGGGCTGTATTGTACGTTTCCTTTCATGATATATTCCAGCGTCAACCAGGCCCGAGAGATACAGCCACCTGCAGTGTTGGTCAGGAAATTTGAGCAACACTCTCAGAAACGCATCCATTAAGTGGATGGAACTCGACTGTGTGGTCCCAACCGAGTCCGCAGCAAACTCAACTCTGGGTAGGAGCCGGTTGGGACAGAAAAAACCCACATGACTCTGATGGGATTCGAACCCACGACCTCCCAGCCGGGAGTCTGTGACGCTAACCACTTCGCTACAGCGGCTGGTTGGGAGAGAGAGTTACCCTACGTTCTTCATTATCTGGTCGGAATGTCCGATTAGAAGTCTTCATTGTGATACAATGAACTCTAATTCAGTCTTCGTTCGTTTGCTTTTTTTTTTTTTTTTTTTAAGTTCATGATCACATTAGTTGTGTGAACTGAATTTGCAAGTAACCGCAGTTCATTAAACTTCACAGTCATTGGACGTCACAGTCTGCCCATGTTACTATTTTTTAGTGAAATTTACCGTCACGTCCCCACCACCAACAGGGGACATGTGATGTCGGCCATTTCCTAAGCACTAGCTAGTTGAAGGAATACTCAATATACAGTTTTATAGTCTACATCATTCATCCCGTCAGGGCTAGATAGTGAGGAACAGTCAGTATACAGGTTTATATCCCACACATCATTCATCCCGTACGGGTAAAATACGTTATATTCTCGCGCGATTTCCCCAGACTGTAAAGGTTTTGATCGAGACGCGTCTACGCACCAAACTGGAGTTATACGTGGCCTTACCCGTACGTGTTTCACAACAGCACAGCTTTGGTTTCAGGGAAAGTCACATTCTCATCAACTTTGTAAAACACTTCCTTAGCCCTGGCTAAGAAGAGGTAGCCGGAGCAGGGCGCTCGCGCCGTGGGTCGGGAGGGACCCGACTGGAGGACTAGGTCTCTCCTAAGTTCGTCCTGGCTCTTGATGGTCGCCTGCACATGGTTCTCAAAGAGAGAACCAGTCTTAACCGGCAAGACTCCGAGAGGGGCTCGGATAGAGGAAGAGCGTGCGACCAAAGATACCAGGAGCACGGCATCCCGTCTTTGCCAGAACCGAGTTTGGGTGCAGCCTGGCAAAAGCACTGGCTGAATATTTGAGCCCTTCCACCATGGATTGAATTAAGGCCACAATGGTGGATGGGTCAGCGGACTGGCAGAGAGCAAAGGACTCAGTCTGATTCCTTAAGGCAGATACCAGACCTCCCAAGGAGTCCGTCACTGAAACCCCTCCAGCCCCCTCCAAGCAATCTCCTCCGAATCTGTGAGGCAGCGCTCTGAGAAAGCGACCCGCCAGTGCTGAGATCGAGACCTCTCCTGCAAAAGGAGAAGGTCCTCTTCGGAAAGGACGAGGTGGGAGTCTTGGATAGATTCATGGGCAATAAAGGCCTCACGTGCAAACGGGAACTCCTCCGGCTTCAGAAACTTCCCAACCGCTAGGACCCCGGGAAAATCAGGCATTGAACCCTCCGTGCCTCCGTGTCCCTAAATCTGCTCTGTGCCTCCACATGAAGTCGGCTACCATGCCCGACTTCTTCAAGAGAGGTGGGAGGGGCAGAGAGAGGTAGTGCACCTAAGGCGAATTCGGCTGCCGAAGGAAAGAGAGCCCGGATATCTTGTGATGTGGACTGGCTCCATTCACATACAAAGCTAGGAGGCCACAGAGCCACTGAAGGAGAAGAGAGAGGGTACTGGGTACTCATCCTCTAACTCTGATATGCCTGCTCTGAACTGCAGGCAGAGGAGATGGCTGACCTAGGTGTGGACGAACATGGGGGTAAACCTATGTGGACTGACCCCGCTGTAACCCCTGGGGAGGGGTCTGCCACTGGGTTGGCTGCAGGGGGGGGGGGGGGGGGCACGGGGGGAGGGGGGAGGCAGGCGAAGGAAAACCCTTCGCAGCTGGAGCACCGAGCATAAATCCGGCCACCAGGGAAACCCTGGGGCAGGAGGCTGTGGAAGTCCCATGGCAGAAAGATGTTGCCATTTAGCCTTTTGATGGACCCATGGCGCCCAAGGCGGAGGGTTCTGTCCTACCACAGATGGGGGCTGAAGCTGTACCTGTTGGCCCAAGCCGGCAGAGGGGACCCTGATGGGCCAGCCCCCTGCGGGTTGCCCGGCAATTACCAAGCAAACCATGTATTCTGTTCCGCATAGGAAACAGAGGTAGGAGTCAGAGCGAAGCACAGGAATTCTGTTGACGGAGCAGTAAGTGATCAACTTGCACAATACTAACATGAGTGGCCATAGCTTCCTATATTAACCAGATCTTACGCGAGAAATAAAAATCGATCTGTTCATGATGAAGGGATCATGTAAATTATGACAATAAGAATATTCATTACATGAAGCAAATTGCATGAGCGGGCAAGCGCGCCCGTGCGCGCGTGTGTAATTTTCTTTTCTTTTTCTTAATTTGTTTGTCTCCTATCTATCTAATTGTTTGTGTAGTTTCATTTCTTTACTCATTATTCCAGCAATTTATTTGTTTTCTATTTCTATTTCTTTTTTGATCCGTTTATTTGTTTATTTATTTGCTTATCAGGTGACTTAAGGTAATAAGTTCTCTAGTAGACTTATAATGCTACGACTTTCAGTAGATTTGTAACTAACCCATGGGATGAATTGTTTATTGTGTTTGTAGTTTTCCTTTCCCCATAGTTACATAAGAGGGCGATAAACATTTGGGGCTACACCCATCTGCACATGTAATCGGAAATAATACAAAATGGTTTAAAAAAAAACTTCATCTGATATTATTTCTCTTAAATGATGGGCCTATGGTATGCAAAAGAATTTTGTTTTCCATTCCTTCCTGTATTTTCCTATACAACCCACAAGATCAGCTGGTTTCTTGCCACGGCGCTCCTGACTCTGTGTGTGTGTGTGTGTGTGTGTGTGTGTGTGTGTGTGTGTGTGTGTGTGTGTGTGTTTGTGTCCTTCTGTGTGTGTGTATGAACTGTTCTGATTGCTAAAACTGTTCTGTGTAGGTGTAGGCTATGTCACCATTCTGTCAGATGATATTTATTCATGAACCATGTTGTTGTAGTTTACGACGAGAAAGAAAAGGGGACTGGAGTGGTATTGCATATCTGGAAAGTCCTGAAGATATAAAAAACAAGTATGGACATCTTACTGGTACTGCATCGGTGTCAGAAATCTACACATGTGGGTCGACATACGTATGTTAAATTTAGGAAGGGATTTTCGGTGTTGTTACCTCCCTTCAATTGGTTCGGGGGAGACTTGGGGGGACGCGAATCGGAGGCACGTGTTATCTGATTCAAAGCGGGCTTCACGTACCTGTTCCGCGCGTATCTCGATACGTGTACTTATTGGGCAGTAAGTAACATGCGATATGATCTGTCTAGTCTTACGGCACCACGGCACATCCACATCCACAATCCCATGCAGGGCAAAACGAAGGTGGGGCGCCCCCAGTGCTACGACGTTTTTCTCACACAAAAAACAAATCTCGCCAAGTTTATGAAACAAAATAAGAACTTTCCATATTACTGTATTTGAATGTCCAATTGGTCCAATTACAGAGAATCCATTCTCCCCAGCAGAGAAGCGGACGACACAGCGTGTATTCGATATGCAAGGTGTGAATCTAAGAAAGGCCGTCTCCATCAAGCCATCTCAGCGCAGTTTCGTGATTAAACGATGTTCGTTGTTCAACAAAATGTAATATGATCTTTGTAAATCACGGTATAGATAGGTTGGTGTGCTTGTTGTCGTGTGTGAAACGTCTGTGTATCTGCCGTGGCTGAAACTGCTTCCTCTCCACTCACTATATCAGTATGTGTTAAGGTTTCAGCCGACTTGCTGCAGTTTATGATCACACAGACGACGGTAGTGGGTAGGACTGTCTTTCCACCGACTGTGGTTCAATGAACCATGTTTCTTTCAGTGATGTTGACTTTTGTTAGTTACTCTCGATTTTGTCAGTTAACCGTGCTTTCCTCCAGTAACTACGGTTCATTGACTGCTGTTTTTTTTGCTTTTTTTTTTTTACCATCACTTCCATATCAGCAGGTTGAGAGGAAAAGTCAGTTTTCGTCACGGCACACGTGACGTTCCCACAATTCCATGCAGGACAAAACGTAGGGGGGGCTCCCAATGCTATTGACGTCTATTTGAATATTCCGTTCGGTTTGACGTCATTCTCTTGCAAAACAAATCACGCTGTCCCTCTCTCTTTCATGAATGAAAACACAAGCTTGTCATATTTTATTTTACAAAAAGAATCCCGAGCATGACTATGTTATTAAAGATACTCAGACAGTTAATATAACCAAATGTGAAGAAGAAAAAGACTGGGGGTCATTTTTGATAAAAATTTACTTTTTGATAATCATGTGTACAATGTGGGCGTTCTTTTGATTTTCTAAATAAAGATACTTTTCTCAAATTATATAAAAGCCTTAGTCAGGCCGATCCTTGAGTATGGAAATATTGTTTGGTATCCATATTTGAAAAGACAGTCTTCCGCAATAGAAAAAAAGTACAGAGGAGAGCTACTAAATTGATAAAGGAATTGAAAGACCTACCATATCAAGATAGATTGGAAAAGTTGAAATTACCATCTTTGAAAGCTCGACGATTACGGGGTGACCTGATTCAAGCCTACAAATTGTTTAATCATGTTGATGATATTGACCCTACTAAATTTTTTTACTTTATCCAACTTCGACAAAACAAGAAACCCTACTGATAAAATTCACATTGAGTTTAGCCGTACTAACAGAAGAAAATTCACTTTCAGTAATCGAGTTGCACCTTATTGGAATCAACTTGCACCAAATATTAAAAACGTGCCCCTAATTTAAATGCTTTCAAAAATCTCTTATAGAACAAAGGAAACATGCTAATAGTATTATTTGATTACGATGTCTAAATATCTTGAGCATGCTTATGACCTTGAGGTTAACTTATTTTTTTATTAGAATGATGGGACAAATTATAAGCCGTGAGGCTTAATGAATCTGTTAAGATTTTGTCCCTATTTTGTCTTTCCATGGACTGTGGTTCAATGAACTGTGGTTGAGTGACGGCGACAGTGGCTTATTAAACGATTTTTGTAAAAGAACCGCATTTTCCTCGGGTGACCGCGGGTTCATTGACAGCGGTTGGTCATTTAGTAAACGGGCCAATGGTGCGATTACATAGACCTTCCACCAACGATTCTGTGGCATTCTCACCACCATGCAAGTCATAATCAAATCTTAATGAATCTTCTACTTACTACTGGAGAAGAAGACGGATACTGTCATCATCATTATGCACCTTTCAAACTGGAGAAAATAACGAACAAATAGGGAAAAAACCATTATATCATGATGAAATAAAAATATCAGTTAACTCCAAATGAATGCTGCTCATGACACTAACTCGCCAGGCAGAACTGCCAGTTCAGAGCACACAGCACCAGGGAGGAGACCGGAGATGTCTCCTTGTTTGTTTGGTGTGCCTTGTGCTGGCGCTAATGCAAGGCAGTTTGATGTGGTGAGCAGCATTACTTTGGTCTGGAGGTATGGGCATGTAATCATTTCATCTTCGGAACAAGAGTGATCTTACTTGCTTACTGTATACTATTCCCTGCTTCACTTCAGATAAATTTATTCCCTGCCTCACTTCAAATAACTTTGTTCCCTGCCTCACTTCAAATAAATTTATTCCCTGCCTCATTTCCCTTCAAAGTCGAAACTGTATAAAAGCAAAGTCAGCAATACAATCACAAAGTCGACGAACGACGAAAAAAAAAAAAAAAAAAAAACAGACACATTTTGACCACAGGATATTTTCCAGACAGGTCAAAACATTGAAAAGAATGGAAACATGAGACAAAAAAGGTTGCTTTTTTTTTTTTATCTCATCACAAACATCTTACCCAAAGTGAAAACCTGTGTCTACAGAATAATCAATAAAACTTAAGAGAAACAGGGAGAGGTTAGGGGTAAACATACCGCTAAAGTAATACTATAAAAAAAAATGACAGTTTACAAATTATAAGAATTATAAATCAATCGAATGCTACTTGATGTTAAAAGAACTACCCGCAAACTTCACTTACTTGCAGCAAACTACTTTTTTCTAGGTTGCAAGATTCATTTTTTTTTCTTTTACCGTGTCTAGGACGTTAAACACATTCTTCTTCTTACCGTGTGTCACACACACACACACTCACAGCTCCAGCAGCACTCTTCGCCTGTCGTTCACCTGAATGTCTTTCTTGCACGAGGCCTGACCATTTGACCACAAGAGCAAAGTGACTAAGCATCCCAGCCGGCTTTAGGTCTTCACGTGACCGCAGCCGCCCTGGTTTAAAGCCCGTGGTGAAGAATTAATCCATCTTTAAAACAAACAAACAAACAAACAACAACAACAACAAAAACTACCCGCAAACTTCACGCACTTGCAGCAAAATATTTGTCTAGGTTGCAAAATTCAAAATTTTCTTACCGTGTCGAGGACGTTAACAGATTCTCCTTCTTCCGTGTCAACACACACACACACACACACACACACACACACACACACACACACACACACACACACACACACACACACACAGAGGGAACTGTTCTGGGGCCCTTTTTTAAAATAACATAAGTAGAAATCTTTCTCCTGGAACTACTATAAGGCTTTTGCAGATGACAGCTTAGTATATAGAACAATCAGAAGCAAGAATGATACACGCATTCTACAAGAAGATCTAAACGCTTTACAAGAGTGAGAACGAACTTGGAAAATGGAATTTCATCCCCCCAAAGTGCCAAGTGTTGCGTATATGTAATAAATGCTCACCAACTAGATCAGAATATTCTATTCACAATACTATTCTTAAAGAAACCAATGCTGCAAAATATTTAGGCGTGATTAGTAAACAGCATCTTAGCTTTCTTATACAGAAATATCAACGACAGCCCCGAAAAGGTTAAGGACGACTGCTATAAAACACTGGTTAGACCAGTATTGGAATATGGTTGCTCAGACTGGGATCCTTACAATCTAAAGGACATTGATAACTTCGAAAGATTCAGAAGAGAGCAGCACGGTTCGTAACAGGGAACCATATCAGAGAGAAAGGGAATACAAGGAAAACATGAGGAAATTGGAATGGAAACCCTTAAAAGAGAGAAGAGCTTTTATCAAACTTAATACCTTCTTCAAAGGCAGAGCTAAACTAATTGATATCCCAATGGAACAACTATTGAATAAAAGTAGCACCAGGAGTGGCGGTCAATCTTATGCCATACCTGCATCAAATAATGACAGCCATTTTTAGATTCATTTTATCCTAGGTCACTACGGCTGTGGAGCTCACTGCCAGGTGCCATCAAGATTGCCACAAATGCAGTCTCATTTAAAAAGTCAAATTGATACGACAGTCTTGAGGTCTGCATATTGACTGATTTTTTTCTATTTCAACTTCCCAGATATTTTATGGTTACCTGGGCCTAAAGCTGGCCATTGCTTTTAACTTTTTGAATATCGTGTGCGACCCCTTGTTGCCAAATTTTACTCCAGTGGCCAACAGGCTGAGTCGCACTTTATTTTATTTTATTTTATTTTATTTTATTTTTTAACATGCGCGCTGATGACCTACTCGTTTTTGAATGAACCAGTCTTTAGGAAGAAGAAGAAGAAGAACAGTACTGTTGGCCTCTCGTTCACTTGAATGTCTTTTTTGTACTAGGTTTGACCACGAGAGCAGAGTGACTAAGCAATCCCAGCTGGCGTTAGGTGTTCACGTGACCAATGCAGGCTTGGTATAAAGGACGTGGTGAAAATTTCGTCCAACGTCTTCTTTTTTTTTTTTAAAGGAAAATCTCATTACTTAAAATACTTTCTAGCCGAGAGTGGCGCGTGCAGCACAACTCCCTGCTGCCGCGCGCTCGTGCATGGCGCTCAGTCCCTGAAGACGCGCACATTTCGCCACTTTTTTTATTAATTTTTACGGTAGCTAGACAACAACTGAAAGTGTTGTGCTATGCGTCATAGGAAAGAACAAACACTCAACTAATCGAACATAGTAATTTATATAATTAAAATATAATTTATTTGAAGTGAGGCAGGGATAAATTTATCTGAAGTGAAGCAGGAATAGTATACAGTAAGCAAGTAAGATCACTCTTGTTCCCAAGATGAAATGATTACATGCCCATACCTCCAGACCAAAGTAATGTTGCTCACAACTTCAAACTGCCTTGCATTAGCGCCAGCACAGGGCACACAGAACAAACAAGGAGACATCTCCCGTCTCCTTCCTGGTGCTGTGTGCTCTGAACTGGCAGTTCTGGTTGGTGTCATGAGCACCTTTCGTGTGGAGTTAACTGATATTTGGTTATTTCATCATGGGATAATGGTTTACCGTATTTGTTCGTTATTTTCTCCAGTTTGAAAGGTACATAATGATGATGACAATATTCGTCTTCTTCTCCAGTAGTAAGTAGAAGATTCATTAAGATTTGATTGTGACTTGCATGGTGATGAGAATGCCACAGAATCGTTGGTGGAAGGTCTGTGTGATCACACCATTGGCCGGTTTACTAAATGACCAACCGCTGTCAATGAACCGCGGTCACCCGAGGAAAATGCGGTTTTTTTTACAAAATCGAGTTTAATAAGCCACTGTCGCTGATCATGATCAGCTGCTTGGTTGACTGAGAGTGGACTACTATGTCTGGCCTCATACCACTCTTGTTGATGATCTCTGGGTGACTCTTCCATTCTGGGAGGTCTGCAGTGCACTCCCAGTCATCTGCCCCGTCCAGCAGACTCTGCCTGCATGTTCTGAGTGGCACTGTTGTTTCTTGGCCATGATTTGCTGCCTCCTGCCGTGAAGAATGTTGCGGGTGCTTTCGGAGTCCTGATTTTCCCATTTGTGGCGTTGGTACTAGCCCAGACTACTTGTACAATCTCTTTGAGCACTTGGTTGTGCCTCCATGTGTACCTTCCTTGAGCCAGGGCTACTTTTACATGAGCTTAGGACATGCTCCACTGTTTGTTTTTCATGGCAGAGGGGGCATGAAGGATCGTCTGTTTCTCCCCACTTCACCAGGTTTGCATTTGAGGGCAGAAGGTCATATGCAGATCTGAGAATGAAGCTGATCCTGAGAGGGGCCATGTGCCAAATGTCATTTCAAGTGAGACTTCTTTGGAGTGCATTCTCCCACGTTGTCCATTGCCCTTGCTGGCTCTGCTCTACTGCTTTTTGGAGTATTTTTGGGTCTTCTTCTTTTCTCATCTCCTGAATCATCATGTCTCTTTTGGTTTTTTTTCTTTGCCTTTGACCACCATTCAGTTTTGGTCACTCCCAGTCCTTGTCAGTTTGTCTGTGTGTGTCCTGTTACTTCTCTGATCTCTGAGACTTTCTTTTGCAGAATCCATCCCCTCTTGAACTTTCAATTTTTTGCCTGTCTTCAGCTGGGGCTTGATTGCTTCTACCACCTTGTCTCCTAAGTCCTCCAGCATGCTTTGAAGTCTGATCTTCCCTGCTTTGTATTCCTCCTGGACAGATTTCAGTGGTAAAACTGCCACAGCTTTGCTTGGCGACAGTACAGCGCTATGTCAGTCAGACAGGGTTGGACAACCAAGCCATTTCCTTGTGAACTTGTTGATTTGGGCTTCCATTGCCTCCACTGTGCTGGTGCAGATGTCGTATATCATCAGAGGCCATAGGAGCTTTGGTATCAGCATGAACTGCAAACACCAGACCTTGTATTTGCCAGGGAGCCCACACTGGTCAATGGTCTCCAAGCCTTCTTCCGACATCTGTTTGGTTTCTTTTGCTCTTTGTGTGTCTTTCAGCGTATCATCATACCATCTCCCAAGGCTATTGACTGGCTCTTCTGTAACTGTTGGAATGGCCTGGTTGGCAACACTGATGACCACAGATTCGGCCACTTTTCCTTTCCTCAGTGAGAGACTCTGTGATTTCTTTGGCTTGAACTTCATTCTGGATGAGGCAACTATGTCATCCAGCCTCTCCAGCACATGACGTGTCTCGTCTAAATCACTGTGGTGTCATCCTTGAAGGCCTTGAGAGGGGGCATCTTGTATCCATCGCCAAGGTCTGTTTGTCATATATTCATTTGCCATTAACTTACCAAAACCCGTCTCAGTTTCCAAATTACGAATATTGTCTTTAAATCTCATTGCATAATTTAGCTTAGCAAGGACAGCTTTTCCTGTTCTAATATTACGTTATGTTGGGATCAGTTTAATCCTTTCAAGATTAGATTAGCTAGTTATTTGTTATGTAGTCCTATCGCTCGTTTCTTGTAACTCTCTCTCTCTCTGTGTCCTTCCCCGTTTAATTTTTGTTGTTGATTATGTTGAAATATCAAGATAAATGTTGCTATTTTTTATGCTAGAGTCCTAAAATCATCGACACGATGAAATAAACTCACTCACTCACTAACAAGGACAGATTGGAAGAATAGGCTCTGCATAAAATCTCAGTTGTTGATCGAATTAAGTTTTTTTAGTTCTGCTCTCCCTCTCTCTGCTTTAAGTGCCGTTGCTGCCATCGTTTTACACAGTTGAAAAATAATATCAATTTTTGTATAATGCATGCAGAAAGTATCCGTGACAGGTCACAAGGCATAGTTTTTGAGCTTCCCAAAAAGTGTGCATCCAGCTGGAAAATGCATAGAAATGAGTCATTGCTGACATTGTGTCATTGTTACACAGTGGTTTAAATTGAACTGGTCACCTTTCTCTTTAATAATGAATTTATTCACAAATCCTTTGTGATTGTGACTTATCGAGAGGCATCAATTCCACACGACACTTTTTTCCCCCCCAAGACATTTTAGGCCGGAGGGGAAGAAACAGCTTGCCTACTATCTGAGATTTGTTCTCTTTGTTTATACACCATACTTCCAACAGTAATACAGAAACCCTCTGTCGGCGTTATGAAATTGAATTTTCATGCCCTGTCCTACGAGTTGACGTAGAGAACTCAGTTCCCTTGTTTCAGTTGCTTACCTAGCAGAGTCAGTAAAGTAGCAGATAAAGCCAGTGATTAGAGACAAGTATATTCCACGTTTTTTTTTTTTCACTTCGAAAATGGCGTTTTTAACACATTTTGATGATCGTGCTTTTAACCTATGGACACTCAATGTTTATCCATAACCAGCCACTCGTATCGGTATTAATTGTGTAGTATCGAAATTTGCACATCTATTTCTAGATCATTAAACGAAACGAATCCACACTACCTGTTATGTTATGCTGTGTTTTAATAAATTGACTTGTAACTTCAGTTCAAGATCATTGAACGAAACGAATCCACACTACTTGTTATGCTGTGGTTTTTAATAAATTGATTCGTAACTTGAATCGATCTAAAAAAAACAAAGTTCAGTTCTAGATCATTGAACGAAACAAATCCACACTGCCTGTTATGTTAAGCTGGGTTTTCAATAAATTGATTTGCAATTTGAATCGATCTAAAACAAACTGTGATCAATTTTCACATGATTGTGTTACATGTATGCAAGTTGAGTTGAGTGCGAGATTTACGTCCTATCGGCCTGAGGCCCTTAAGGACAAGGTTTCTTCAGACTTTAGTCTGTGTAGACTTGGCGCTGCTGTCCTCCGTGGTGGTCTGCTGTCACTGGTCGTCTGCTCCTTACGGCAGTTATTCCTCCCCTCCCTCAGTTCCCTTCCAGGACCATTTCATATGGATCCACATGATCCAATTTTGGCCAGCTCGGGTGAAACACCCTTACTGGTCGCCCCCCCAGCTGTGAAGCCAGAGGACAGGGATGTGAGTCTCAGAGGTTCAACCCAAAGTGCAACTTTGGGGATCCTCATCCATGTATGCAATCGAAACATCTGTAATAGTAAAATCTGAATTCTATTATCGATGGGCACAAAACATATGACTAAGCACTTTGAAATATTTCAATCTTTGAAGAACATATATTTTAATATTTTTTCTTCAGTATTCAACGTAACACTTTTATCTCTCATTTGTTGTGATATTTGTCTTGCATTTATAATTCAACTGAGTGCTTTGAGTCTAAATATAAATATCAAGTAATTCATTCAAATTATTTCCCCTGAAAATCCTCCAAACTTGCTGAATTCTTGTTATCGCTAACCGACAACAAATCCAAATTACACTGTGCTCCAGCCTGTCCATGCAGTGTGCTACTGCAGTGGAGTACCTCTTTATAGCGCTATGCGTTTATAAGTGCTACATGTTGTTATCACTGGATTCACGAGCGTGTGCGTGTGTGTGTGTGTGTGTGTGTGTGTGTGTGTGTGTGTGTGTGTGTGTGTGTGTGTGCGCGCGCGCGTTTCTGTATGTGTGTGTCTCTGTATGTGTGTGTGTGTGGGTGTGTACGTGTGTGTGTGTGTGTGTGTGTGTGTGTGTGTGTGTGTGTGTGTGTGTTAGTACTTCCACCTAAAGGTTATCCACTAAAAATGATATTAGTGATATTAAAGTGATAAGGTATATTCGTATGAACCTATGTGAGACTGTGTACCCAGACCATTAGCTGTATGGAAAACAGTCGATTACGATGCTATAAGTGAGGGTGACTGAAATAATGTTAATGTCATGGCGTCCTTGTCCTCGCTGGTGAGTACTCTGCATTTTGTAAGCGTTTAAGGACAAGACGTTTCTAACAACATACATTTTCTTTGCTGAGTTCTCCAATAAGCTCTGTTTACAGTCACTCAGACTCATGTTCCTTTTTCTGTTTTCCAATCCATTGAAGCCAAAAGAAGACGACAGGCATCAAAACGGATAACACACATGATCAGAAAAGATCTGACGGGTCCACCTCTAACTTCCACCGGGCTCCACCATTACCCAGCAAGAGAACCCAGCTGCTGCTGACAAGGGAGACAACCTCTGTGTGCAGCCCAACATTCCGGCTTACCGGACGTGGTGTTGGTGCTCCTGTTGAAGTTGCTCCCAGTCCCTGACCGAGGTCGCCTGGTGCGCACCTGTTCAAGGCTGTTCGCCATCATGCTGTGCCCTTCTGGGTGGACTGACGCCATCATACATCTGTCTGAGTGTTCTTACGCTGACGACATATTCAGTGTGCATTGCAGCGACATGCGTGGAATAGATAAAGAAATGATAAGAAGGTATGTCAAATACTTTCAATCTGTAAAAGTCACTTCTAGGGGTGTATTTCAGTCACGTGACACTTTTGATGTATTGACTGAGGTTGGTGAGAGACAGGTCCTAAAAAGTTTTGTTGTTGGTACCAACAGTAACTGGGAAGTTTTGAAAATTCCGGACCGCCATAGAAGTACAACATGTATGTCAGATGATAGGCGATTTGGTTCTGTGCCAAAGGATATACGAGAGTGGAAACAATCACGTCCGACAATCTTCAACTAGAAATGTTGAAGAAGCAAAGCACGACTTCCAAATCAGATAAGAGCACTTCGATGATACTGGAAGCTTGATAACCGAAACAAGTTTATCCATCGCTCTTCATCTAGTTCACAAAAGAGAGGCATTTGTAGTGTGTGTTGGTGAAGGATCTTGCGGACTAGTGTTGTGGTGGTGGACAGGTGCATGCTACTGCTGAATGTTGATGCTATGGAGGTAGGGGGTTCCGAGGGGACCGTGTCATTGGTCCCAAGGTTCGTTGGTCCCAAGGTTCGTTGGTCCCAAGGTTCATTGGTCCCAGGGTTCGTTGATCCCAAGGTTCATTGGTCCCAAGGTCCATTGGATCCAGTAAAAGGAAACTGTCTGTCTGTCTGTCTGTCTGTCTGTCTGTCTGTCTCTCTCTCTCTCTCTCTCTCTCTCTCTCTCTCTCTCTCTCTCTCTCTCTCTCTCTCTCTCTCTCTCTCTCTCTCTCTCTGTTTTTCAAGATAGCCACATATTATTGTATATTACACAGACTTCTTGACCCTGGGACCAATTGACCTTGGGACCAATTGACCTTGGGACCAGCGGACCTTGGGACCAATGGACCTTGGGATCAATGGCATGACCCTGGTTCCGAGACCGGCAATGAGACTCTTGATTAGCGCCCCAGTTGTCACTCGGTAATTGCCAAAGTGGCAGGACTTTGATATGGGTGAAATGTAGAGTGACTGGTTTGGGCCAATGGAAGTGGACGTCAGCCAGGAGTTCAGAGACCTGCGTCACAAGTATGCAGGATGTTTCGCCCACACAGATCTTACTATACTATTGGCCGTGGATAGTATACACGATATTGCGGCTTTGACATGGGAATGTGCGCGTTCGTGTGTGTGTGTGTGTGTGTGTGTGTGTGTGTGTGTGTGTGTGTGTGTGTGTGTGTTGTTTGTTTTAAGTCCTTCCTCTCATTCTCTCTCCCCCGTTGTCTATGTCAGTTCGCTACAACTCTTCACCACCACCCACCACCCCTCCCCACCTTCCACTCCCCTTTTCTCTCTACACAAACCTGCCCCCCCCCCCCCCCCCCACACACACACACACACACACACACACACACACACACTCTCTCTCTCTCTCTCTCTCTCTGTCACTGTCTCGCTCTCTCTCTCTCTCTCTCTCTCTCTCTCTCTCTCTCTCTCTCTCTCTCTCTCTCTCTCTCTCGCTCGCTCTCTCTGCACGTGGTCAAAGGTGCTCGCACTCTGCATGCTATGCTAACAAAATGTGACCGTTTTCCAACTTCCAGACGACAGATGTTTGTAAAGTTTTGCATGAAGTTGTATGAAGGCAGTGTTCATTGGTTATGTGTTGCCGATCGTTCGTGCATTTTGACTTATTTGCCATTAGTTGTGACACATAATCAAGTGGTGAACAATTGAATCAGTTCACGTTTCAAATCTCAGGCGAAGAAGTGTGGTGCGCGTGCACAATTCACAGAAAAATTTCGCCCTGACAAGACTGTGGCCATATGTTGTGATGATCAATGCTCTGTGAAGTGATATTCTGTGCCTGAAGGTTGTGAGGATGGCACTGCTGACACATGTGCGCATATGTGAAGTGATTCCGTGTTTTTAACGTGCATGATACCAGATCAAAATTTAAATGTCCATGATTGAAAACCACAGGCACATAAACAATGCTTTCGAACTTTACTTCAGCCATTAATCAAAACACCAATGACACAGATCAATGACAAAATTGAATGGAACAGCATGTTTTGTCACTTTCAAAGTCCACTACCCATCTTTTCAAAAGTCAGAACGCCAGAGATACACAAAAACACAGTCAGTAACGCGTGTGTCCGCCATTTGCGTGGATGCACGCGATGCACCTTTGCCTCATGGATTGAGTCAGAGTCCTCAGAGTCATCTGGGGTATTGCCTGCCACTCCTGCTCAAGGAACTGGAACAGCTGGTTGAGGTCAACTGGCGGGGGGGGTGATTGCTTCAAAGTCGCCGGCCCAGCACGTCCCATAGGTGCTCGATTGGATTAAGGTCCGTGAGCAGGCTGGCAGTCCATGTAGATCACGTGTTGCTGCTGAAGAAAGTTGTTGACGACGACTCGAGCCCTGTGAGGTCTGGCGTTGTCGTCTTGAAGTACCGCGCCTGGTCCAATAGCTTGCAGCGCTGGCAGCACAAGGGGCTGCAGGATGCCATCCCAGTAGCCCACACCGTTGAGTTGCCTTGCACCATGTGCAGGGGGGTTCTGTAGTTCCGTGCCATCCCTCCCCACACCATTATGGATCCACCACCATAGCGATCACGCTCGCTCACGAGACCATCGTGATAGCGTTCTCCTTGCCGCCGCCAGACACGGTTCCTGCCGTCATGAAATGATAAGGCAAAGCGGGACTCGTCAGTAAACAATACTCTTGCCCACTGATCTCTGGTCCATGCTAAGTGACGCTGGGCCCAAGCAAACGAGCAGCACGGTGAGCTGGTGTCAGGACAGGACGACGGCTGGTCGTCTTGAGCGCTGGTGTGCCTCTCTCAACCGGTTCCGAATGGTCTGGTCACTGACGGTGACATTGCCGGCTGCTTGCAGCTGCCCCCCTGAGTGTGTCGGAAGTGGCCGTTCTCTGCCTCAGAGCCGACAGGACAACAAACCTGTCCTGCTGCCTGGAGGTGGACCTTGGGCGTCCTGGACGTCTTCGCTCAGCAACACTTCCTTCCTGTGGGTTGAAACGGTCTCTCAAAGTCTGAATGACTGAATGGGCGACTGACAGTCGACGACCAACCTCTCGCACCCCCCACGCCCTCATGAAGCCACGCAATTGCCTGCCCTTGGTCATCCTGACTCAGTCGTCTCTCCGAGGCATGGTTGCAAAAGTACCGTAAACACAGGCATAAATGCCCACCCGTCTCTCAAAACTGGCTGACCTGTGTTCAGATAAGACATGGGTTGCACGTGCATCGCAGTATTCCTGCAGTTCAGATGTGCTCTGTTGCACAGGCCTGTTTGACTTGCACCTTTTTTTTTTCGTGCAGTATGTGCATATTTCAGTTCACCGCTGTGATGTGCATGACACAGACTGAGTTGATTTCTGATCAAAATCAAGTTGACTGATCAGGCATGCAACCAAATTCAGTAAGTTTGGGTGGGTGCAATGCCGTGTTATTGAAAAAAAATAAAGTCAAACAAGGTACCCTAAAAAGTGGTAGTGGCCTTTCAATTGTTTTGAGCAGTATAATATGAACACGTTTCTGGTGTGGTGTGCAGGAATTATGTGTTTTGAGAAATGCTCTTCTGTACCATTACTCAGCCATCACTGATAATTCTATCATACTACAAGTGACTGATTATGTTTCAAGACGATCCGCGATCCGGTATCAACTTTTCCTTCCTTACACTGGATACCAGACCTTCCCACTGAACTAGCCACCACAACCATACGTGTTTTCTGGAAAACAACAACAACAACAACAACAACAACAAAAAGAATAACTATCACCATCTATTTTATGACTGCTCGAAACTCGGGCACACTTCTGTGTCAAGGAAGAGACCTCTCACTCTGGGATCTTGAGGAATGTGAGAGATTAAAACACATTGTGAATGCATATCTGCTCAACAAGGACCTCGACAATTTAACTTTCTCCACTCTTCACGTGCCTCTTACGTTTGTCC
>JADBJO010011546.1:12500-32500 GCA_016801955.1 Conus betulinus | reverse complement strand
CTTTGTGTTCGAGTCTTCTCTCCCATGTCAACTTGGCATGTGTTTAGAGAGGTTCAGCATCGCTTTGCTTGCAAGTCGAAACTTTTATTTCATTGTATCAGACCTTGTACCGCGTTTACTTTCAACCTTCAGAGGAAACTAATTGTGCTTCTTCAACTCTCAGCATCCCACGCATTCCGTCTCCAAACTGAAAACTCGCTGTTTCACTTATACTGTTTTTTTTTTTTTTTTTTTTTTTTTAATCTGTGTTTCATAATCAAAGGAAATTCAATGCTCCACCTTCAAAAAGAAAAAAAAACCTTACCTTGTTTGACATTATGAGAACATACTCTTTAAAGTCCAGACAAAACTTTTCAATCAGGCAATATAAAAGCGATCGTAAGGTTGTACAAAAGAAACTGCAAACGGAGATTGAAGAATCAAAGAGAGCTTACAAGAGAAAAGTTGAAAACATGTTCCAGAATGGAAATATGCGAGATGCATGGAAAGGAATAAAGGTTTTATCGGTTCAGGAAAATGTTCAAAACAAAATATTAGTAACAAAAAAAACAGCAAAAGAACAGAAGCAATTTGCAGAAAAGCTGAACGATTTTTACTGTAGATTTGATGATAAAGATTTTAGTAAAGAATTAAAGAAGTGAAGGAAGAACTCCAAAGCAATGTTAAAAAACGATGTTGATGGAAGTGATTCTGTTGTGATTGAGGAAAATGATGTTCAGTTGTTTTTCAAACGTTTAAATGTGAGAAAGGCAATGGGCCCTGATAATATCTGTGGAAAATTGTTGAAGGTGTGTGCTTCTTCTCAACTCTCCTATGTTTACAGTTGTTTGTTTACCTGGTCACTTAGAGAATGTATAATTCCTGTTTTATGGAAAAATGCCACTGTATGTCCTGTTCCCAAAAAAACGCAACCCAAGCTGTTTAAATGATTACCGACCAGTTGCCCTCACATCTGTTGCAATGAAATGTCTTGAAAGAATTGTCCTCGGTTATGTTTTAAAAGATACTACACAGTACCAAGACCCGTTTCAGTTCGCATACCAACAGAACAGATCAACAGATGATGCCACACTCACACTTCTCCATCATGCTTTTTTTCACACTCGAAAAACCTGCCTCCTTTGTACGCATTCTCTTTATTGATTTCTCATCAGCATTCAACACCATACAACCACATCTGATGGCAAAGAAACTCATTAACATAAATGTGGGTAACAAGCTCATTCTTTGGATAATTGATTTTCTTACACAGAGGACACAGTCTGTTCGATATCAAAGTGTTGTTTCGTCTTCCAGAGTCATTTCAACTGGCGCACCCCAGGGTACTGTTTTATCACCAGTGCTTTTTACTCTGTACACAAATGATTGTTCAGGAAGTGATTCAACTTTGTACATTAAATATTCAGATGACTCAGCACTTGTGGATCTTTCCAACTCTGATTCTGTTTACTTCAAGGAGGTTCAAAGATTTGTTGACTGGTGCGATCATAACTATCTTGATCTGAATGTAACAAAAACGAAAGAAATGTTGATTGATTTTAGAAAGAATCCAAAAGCTGTACCACCACTTTTTTATCAAAGGTGCTGAAGTAGAACGTGTTGAATCATACAAATATTAGGAACTTTTAGATATAAGCTGAATTTTAAATCCCATGTGAGTATGTCCACAAAAAATGTCAAACCAGATATATTGTCTTCGCAAGCTGCGATCATTTCATGTGAATACTGACATTCTTCGGACATTTTATTCATGCTTCTTGGAATCTGTTCTAACTTTCTCATTTATGTGTTGGTGGGGGTTGACTGTGAAGAGCAGAAAATGTGCTTGAGAAAGTGGTGAACGTGGGAGGAAAAAATCGTTGGTGAGAGACACAAAAAAGTCTGAGTGAGCTATACAGGTGCCGTGTTGTTTGTAAAGCGAAGAAGATTACGTGTGACCAGACCCACGTTCTTGCAAATCAGTATGACCTTCTTCAGTCAGGACGAAGATATCGATCGGTTAAATGCAGAAGTGTCAGATTTAAACAAAGTTTTATTCCCCTGTCCATTGATTTCATGAACCGAGAAGATGTTTAATTGAAATCCAAATTCCTCTATATGAATGTATGTCATATGTGAGAAAAATGGGTAATGTGGCTAAATTATTGTGTTTATTTGCTGTGAATGTGTGTGACCACAAATTAATTTCTCAAATTGAGATAATAAAGTTTACTTGACTTGACTTGACTTGACTTGAAAACCTACTGTGTCATTTGCTGGAAAAAATGACGGGCTTACTTACAATGAAAATTCCTTTACCTACAGCGGGAACACGCAGAGGAAACAATCGGGTTTCAAGATCGATACACACTAACGAGTTTCATTTTCAGAGGAAACAATCGGGTTTCACTATCGGTACATACTAACATGTTTTTTTTTCAGAGGAAACAGTCGGCTTTCATTTTCGCTGGACACCAACATATTTTTTTTTTCAGAGGAAACTGTCGGGCTTCGTTTTCGTTCCGGTAGACACTAACACGTTGTATTTTCAGAGGACTCTTATTTATTTCACTTTTAAAACAAACAAGTAAAAACTCTTTAATGAAGCAATTATCATCATTATTATTTTGGTAAATAGCTAAGAAGCTGTGTCATATCTGAGGGTGTCGCCATCTCAATTTCTTCAGTATCAATTCACACACACACACACACACACACACACACACACACACATACAGCGACAGAGAGAGAGAGAGAGAGAGAGAGAGAGAGAGAGAGAGAGAGAGAGAGAGAGAGAGAGAGAGTTAATTTCCGGAATAACTCATCCACAAGATCAGATTTACCTTTTTCTGCATAATTAGCACCAACATAATGTCCTCCAAACCCCCACCCCACCCCACCCCCAACTCCCCCAGTGCAAGAAACAAGTTTCGGCGAGACAGATGACTCGACAGGGTTCCTACAGACTCCCAAGAACAAAATTCAAGGAGTTTTCAAGGAGCGTTTATTTATTTCAAGGCAAGAGGTGGCATGAAAATCAAACCATTGTTCATTTAAAACTTCATTTTTTCTGTTGTTTACGTTTTAAAAAATGGAATAAAACATATTTGGGTGATTTCAAAGCTCTTGTGTGATTTGGGGACCACGAATGGGGGCAAAATGATGAAAAATGGAAAAAAAAAAGGTGGGTTTATTTATTTTTTTTTTTTGTGTGGCATCAGTTCCGGATCAGTGGAGTACCTAAGGTGGTGATTTTTTTTTTCTTTTTTCTTTTTTTTTTTTTTTTTTTTTTTTTTTTTTCTTTTTTTTTCTTCCCTAAGGCCCAAATCCACCTCTTCATTTTTTTGTGCTTCACACTGTCCTCTTCATCTGCCAAAACAAACAAACAAAGAAAAAGAAACAAACGGAAAAAAGAAGAAAATTTCTACTACTAGGTATTTTTTGCTCTTTTTTTCTTCTTCTTTTCTTTCCCAACCAATCTTTTGACACACCATGCATAGTCTGTATGTTATCTTACAAATGGACATATTTTTGCTGATTTTAGTGTTTTGGCAATTGATACAAAGTGTCTCAGTTTTTGTTAATGTACTAATGTTTGGTGTACTGGCACACTCAGTCTGATGATGTGTTGCATTATACGGAAACGGAACCAACATAGATGAAACAGAGGACTCAAATTATTTTTAGTTTTCATTTTGTTTTACACATACACCCGCACACATCCTCTCGCTCCCCCCTCCCCCTCAAATATGCTAACAATGGTAGTTACCTGTTAAATACACGACACGATACCAAAGTAAAAAAATATGCGTAAGCAACCAGTATACACACATGCCTGAAAGGCTGTCGTTTGTCCCTATTGCTTGTCTCCTTCTCTTCCCCCTTCCCATGCGCGTGAGCGCTCTTCACATCACACCACCACCACCACCACCACCATCCACCCACCCCACCCCCCACATTCACCCATCTCCACCCCCACCCCCACAAAAAAGGACACACACACACACACACACACAGAAAGAGAGAGACAACGTGAGAGACAGACAGAAGAGAGAGAGAGAGAGAGAGAGAGAGAGAGAGAGAGAGAGAGAGACAGACAGACAGACAGACAGACAGACTGGACACACACACACACACACACACACACACACACACACATGACAAGAACTGTATTTGTATCATAGCAGACATGTTAGGCACTTGAAACATGACGTTTCTTGTTTTGCTGAGCTATACTCATACAGTAAAGGCAAACAAAGTAACATGCAACAGTCAGAGAAGGACACGCTGATGTCAGATTCCTCCAATCAGCGGATGACACCAAATTCTCCCAGTCTCGTAAACCTGTCGGGTACCAAGGCTCTGAACTGAAGGCTTTTTTTGTGTTCATCGCACACCTGAATAAACTGTTTAATGTCACTCTGTGAGTACCTGCCACAAGTGACGTTCAGTATGGTCAACGGCGTTTCCGGTTTAATCACTTGCCTTAAAGGGGGCATGTGATGACAAACAAAATAACATTCAACAGTCAGAGAAGGACACGCTGATGTCAGATTCCTCCAAGCAGCTGATGAGAACTGTGGGAAATCCTCCGGCTGATTTGTTCTCCTGTGCACGTGTTGGAGGACAAGACTGCGCAATGGGCTCCGCCTGCCCGAGGAATCAGACAGTTCTAGCAGCAGTTCTTCACTGACATTATGGAGGCTTAATTCAAGTCTCCTCAGAGCTGGAAAGTTTGCAATTAGAGCTGCTGTGGGTGTAGGGGACAGATCATACATTCGTGCCATCCTTTGTTCTGGCCATTGTTCTGACAATACCAGCTCACCGAGAATGCTGCAAAATCCCTTGGGCTTGGGATTGCAGTAGAATTTCCTTGTAAATCCATCCCAATCACAATAATCACGATCAAATTCAAAAGTAATGCTTGTGGATGAACTGAATGTGTCCATCATATCTACCACATCGTAAACAGGCTCGTGAAGGGGGTGCAGTGGAATACGAGAGAGCCTTGGGTCGCTGATGTAAAGTCCTTTTTTAATACGTATTGTCATCTTGATTTGTCTCTGCGTAAACTTTGACAACATGTCACAAACTTCCTGTGACATTGTCGTACATGGAAAAAAGCAATGGTGGCGCGCTGGAAATGCGCTCCATGTTTTTCAACCATACTGCTAGCCTTTGGACCCAGAATGCTGACGTCCGTCACGGTCTGTAACTCAGAAAGCGTCGCCAGCAGCTGAATGCTGACGTCAGTCCACACAGAGGGGCACTGCATGATGGAGGACAACCTTAAACAGGTGCACGCCAGGCGACCTCGGTCAGGGATTGGGAGCATCTTGAACAGGTTCACCAACACCACATCTGGTAAGTCGGCAAGGTTGAGCTGGTGGTCGTCTCCCTTGGCAGCAGCAGCTGGGCTTCTCTTGCTGGGTGGTGGTGGATACTGCAGGCGAGGTGAGATTTTCAG
This sequence comes from Conus betulinus, assembly GCA_016801955.1. Taxonomy (NCBI): domain Eukaryota; kingdom Metazoa; phylum Mollusca; class Gastropoda; order Neogastropoda; family Conidae; genus Conus; species Conus betulinus. The sequence continues at coordinate 27,054 of JADBJO010011546.1, read as the reverse complement.
GTCAGCCATACCGCTCTGTGACCTGATAAACAGACATGACCGATTGTCTAAGACATACCGTGTGATGCTCATACAGAATAAACCACTAACAAAGTGAGGCTACAGAAGCCCAATATGCATAGGTCTGCCATGACCCTAGTGTAGACACCATGTCTTTCAGGTCCTTTGGCCAACAGGACGTTACACACCTCTACACTAGCTTGGTGAATGGAAGAAATGGAACAATGAAAGCTAGATGCCTCTCTGTTGGCCAAATATGGGATTATGAAATATACAATTTTTATGACACTACGCAAACATCATTCTGTTATCAAAATGACTGGAATAAAAACCAACAGGGACAGGAATATCCAACAGCATTTTTTCACAGTCCTCTCTAGTTCTTTATCTTATTCCAGATGAACTAAGAACTGAGGTCGTTATGTCTCAGAGAGGACACTCCCTTTGTTCCACCACAGCTCTCCTATTATTTCAGATGCTGTTGTGTTCACTTGTGAGAACTTTTTTTGTTTGGTTTTTGTTGGGAAGTCGGGTGCACTCATGCGTGTGTGCGTATTTGCGTGTATGTGTGTGCGCGTGCGTGCGCGCATGTGTGTCTCTGTGTGCGCATGTGTGTGTGTTTGTATTATTCAAATGAACTCTCTAATTTCTGTAGGTACTTAGACCGTTTGCGAAATCTGGGGTTCAGTAAAAGCCCTCCCTCACCTACCCCGTCCCCATTCCTCCATTCCAATTTTTTTTTTTTTTTCGTTTATGAGACCTCCCTGAAAAGGATGTTCCAAGCTTGCCCATATCCCCTTTACCTGACACATATACACCGCAACAACTGGAGAAATGAAGAAACACGAATTAACACTGATCACAAACTGGCATACCCTATCTGGATCTTGAATATAGTCAAGCACACGAACAATATAGGGTATATGGGCAAGTTTCAGACATCATTTTGGAGTTATGGCCCTGTTATTTAATTCATCATGGGAGCAACAGTTACCTAACTGTTTTTTATTTACTGTGTGCCGTTCACAGCCTCTTCTTCGATTCCCTTTCACACCAATCAAATCGATAAATAGAAACAAGTAGGGTAACTTTTGCTCCCATAAGAAAACCAAACAGATTAACTTTTATTCAAGACTGACATAGCCTTTTAAACTTGAAGAAAGTCAGATAAATACGAAGACGAACAATCTAATAGTGGGGGAAAAAAACAAGCGCAGGTCAACAACTCAACTGTCTTCATAGTAATGACCTGGCACAGATTTGGACTTAAGAGGGGATGGGGGTGGGGGGGGGGGGGGGGGTGGGGGGTTGAAGATGGAGAAAAACTGGGAACATGAAATTAAGAAAATATATTACAGATATGAAAATTCTTCACTAGCTGCATTTTCAATTCCAATCAAATCGGGTTTACCTGTGTCTGTTATTATTCATCCGTGTGTTTGTATGCAAGATTGAATAGGCCGTGCAAGTCTTGAATCACTGTTATTTCGTCTTTGTTCATTTTTCCACTTGCTGCTTTGTAGATGTGTCAGGTACTGGGTACATGGACAAGCATAAACCATGATTTTGGGGGATGTCCCTTTGTTCTGTGTGCTTTTTTTTTTTTTTTTTTTTTTTTTTTTTTTTTTGCAAGACGATTCGGAGTTGTAAGCAGCATTTGCTTGGAAATATGTATCTCTTTCATCATGGGAGCAAGACTTTTTTTCTGTCCCAACCTCTGCGCAACCTCAGAGGCAGTGCACCCACGCCGCTCATTCCGGCACCCGTCCACAGCCACAGCCGGGTCGGCCCCGCCGCAGACCCGGCACCGGCAATCCACAGGGAGCAGTCAATGTCAAATCGTCAAGAGGCAACCCACCAGAGGAGACACTGCATTGTTGCCGAGTCACTTCGGTGGTGTTCAGTGGCACCTATTCTGATCTATCATACACAGGACACCACCTATTAAGCCCCCAACTGACGACAATAATTACTTAGTCGTGGAGCCGGCGTGAGTGAGCTCTCCCTCCGGAGGGCGCCACCACGTCCGTCCAATGACAACCCCCCATGGACTCGCCCATACCGGTGACCCAGATGGAACCAAATAATGCCACAGACGTGGAGAGAGAATCGAAAATTGAGGTCACTCTGAGAGCAGTGCATGAAGGGCCACAGAATTGAGACATTTTTATATGCTGATCGATGAGAGATGAGGATGATTAAGATGATGCTACAGTTTTCCATTTCGGTCTGAGACTACATGACAGGGCTGTATTGTACGTTTCCTTTCATGATATATTCCAGCGTCAACCAGGCCTGAGAGATACAGCCACCTGCAGTGTTGGTCAGGAAATTTGAGCAAACACTCTCAGAAACGCATCCATTAAGTGGATGGAACTCGACTGTGTGGTCCCAACCGAGTCCGCAGCAAACTCAACTCTGGGTAGGAGCCGGTTGGGACAGAAAAAAACCCACATGACTCTGATGGGATTCGAACCCACGACCTCCCAGCCGGGAGTCTGTGACGCTAACCACTTCGCTACGGCGGCTGGTTGGGAGAGCGAGTTACCCTACGTCTTCATTATCTGGTCGGAATGTCCGATTAGAAGTCTTCATTGTGATACAATGAACTCTAATTCAGTCTTCGTTTGCTTTTTTTTTTTTTTTTTTTTAAGTTCATGATCACATTAGTTGGTGAACTGAATTGGCAAGTAACCGCAGTTATTAAACTTCGCAGTCACTGGACGTCACAGTCTGCCCACGTTACTATTTTTAGTGAAATTTACCGTCACGTCCCCACCACCAACAGGGACATGTGATGTCGGCCATTTCCTAAGCACCTAGCTAGTTGAAGGAATACTCAATATACAGTTTTATAGTCTACATCATTCATCCCGTCAGGGCTAGATAGTGAGGAACAGTCAGTATACAGGTTTATATCCCACATCATTCATCCCGTACGGGTAAAAATACGTTACATTCTCGCGCGATTTCCCCAGACTGTAAAGGTTTTGATCGAGACGCGTCTACGCACCAAACTGGAGTTATACGTGGCCTTACCCGTACGTGTTTCACAACAGCACAGCCTTGGTTTCAGGGAAAGTCACATTCTGATCAACTTTGTAAAACACTTCCTTAGCCCTGGCTAAGAAGAGGTAGCCGGAGCAGGGCGCTTCGCCGTGGGTCGGGAGGGACCCGACTGGAGGACTAGGTCCCTCTTAAGTTCGTCCTGGCTCTTGATGGTCGCCTGCACATGGTTCTCAAAGAGAGAACCAGTCTTAACCGGCAAGACTCCTTAAGGGGCTCGGATAGAGGAAGAGCGTGCGATTAAAGATACTAGGAGCACGGCATCCCGTCTTGCCAGAACCGAGTTTGGGTGCAGCCTGGCAAAAGCACCCCTGAATATTTGAGCCCTTCCACCATGGATTGAATTAAGGCCACAATGGCGGATGGGTCAGCGGACTGGCAGAGAGCAAAGGACTCGGAGTCTGATTCCTTAAGGCAGATACCAGACCTCCCAAGGAGTCCATCACTGAAACCGCCTCCAGCCCCCTCCAAGCAATCTCCTCCGAATCTGTGAGGCAGCGCTCTGAGAAAGCGACCCGCCAGTGCTGAGATCGAGACCTCTCCTGCAAAAGGAGAAGGTCCTCTTCGGAAAGGACGAGGTGGGAGTCTTGGATAGATTCATGGGCAATAAAGGCCTCACGTGCAAACGGGAACTCCTCCGGCTTCAGAAACTTCCCAACCGCTAGGACCCGGGGAAAATCAGGCATTGAACCCTCCGTGCCTCCGTGTCCCTAAATCTGCTCTGTGCCCTCCACATGAAGTTGGCTACCACGCCAGACTTCTTCAAGAGAGGTGGGAGGGGCGGAGAGAGGTAGTGCACCTAAGGCTAATTTGGCTGCCAAAGGACAGAGAGCCCGGATATCTTGTGAGGTGGACTGGCTCCAGTCACATACAAAGCCAGGAGGGCCACAGAGCCACTGAAGGAGAAGAGAGAGGATATTGGGTATTCATCCTCTAACTCTGATATGCCTGCTCAGAACTGCAGGCAGAGGAGGTGACTGACCTAGGTGTGGACGAACATGGGGGTAAACCTATGTGGACTGACCCCGCTGTAACCCTGGGGAGGGGTCTGCCAAAGGGTTGGCTGCAGGGGGGGGGGGGGGGTGGGCACGGGGGGAGGGGGAGGCAGGCGAAGGAAAACCCTTCGCTGCTGGAGCACCGAGCATAAATCCGGGCCACCAGGGAAACCCAAGGACAGGGGGCTGAGAGAGTCCCATGGCAGAAAGATGTTGCCATTTAGCCTTTTGATGGGCCCATGGCGCCCAAGGCTGAGGGTTCTGTCGTACCACAGATGGGGGCTGAAGCTGTACCTGCTGGCCCAAGCCAGTATAGGGGGACCCTGATGGGCCAGCCCCCAGCGGGTTGCCCGGCAATTACCAAGCAAACCATGTATTCTGTTCCGCATAGGAAACAGAGGTAGGAGTCAGAGCGAAGCACAGGAATTCTGTTGACGGAGCAGTAAGTGATCAACTTGCACAATACTAACATGAGTGGCCATAGCTTCCTATATTAACCAGATCTTACGCGAGAAATAAAAATCGATCTGTTCATGATGAAGGGATCATGTAAAATTATGACAATAAGAATATTCATTACATGAAGCAAATTGCATGAGCGGGCGAGCGCGCCCGTGCGCGTGTGTTTAGTTTCTTTCCTTTTTCTTAATTTGTTTGTCTCCTATCTATCTGATGTTTGTGTAGTTTCATTTCTTTACTCATTATTCCAGCAATTTATTTGTTCTCTATATCTATTTCTTTTTGATCTGTTTGTTTATTTATTTGCTTATCAGTTGGTATTGCATATCTGGAAAGCCTGAAAAAAATAAACAAGTATGGACGTCTTACCAGTGTCAGAAATCTACACATGTGGGTCGACATACGTGTGTTAAATTTTGGAAGGTACTTTCCGTGTTACCTCCCTTCAATTGGTTCGGGGAAGACTTGGGGGACGCGAATCGGAGGGACGTGTTATCTGATTCAAAGCGGACTTCACGTACCTGTTCCGCGCGTATCTCGATACGTGTACTTATTGGGCACTAAGTAACATGCGATATGATCTGTCTAGTCTTACGGCACGGCACATCCACAATCCCATGCAGGGCAAAACGAAGGTGGGACGCCCAGTGCTATGACGTTTTTCTCACACAAAACAAATGTCGCCAAGTTTATGAAACAAAATAAGAACTTTCCATATTACTGTATTTGAATGTCCAGTTGGTCCAATTACAGAGAATCCATTCTCCCCAGCAGAGAAGCGGACGACACGGCGTGTATTCGATATGCAAGGTGTGAATCTAAGAAAGGCCGTCTCCCTCAAGCCATCTCAGCGCAGTTTCGTGATAAAACGATGTTCGTTGTTCAACAAAATGTAATATGATCTTTGTAAATCACGGTATAGATAGGTTGGTGTGCTTGTTGTCATGTGTGAAACGTCTGTGTATCTGCCGTGGCTGAAACTGCTTCCTCTCCACTCGCTATATCAGTATGGGTTAAGGTTTCGGCCGACTTGCTTTAGTTTATGATCACACAGACGACGGTAGTGGGTAGGACTGTCTTTCCACTGTCTGTGGTTCAATGAACCATGTTTCTTTCAGTGATGTTGATTTTTGTTAGTTACTCTCGATTTTGTCAGTTAACCGTGCTTCCCTCCAGTAACTACAGTTCATTGACTGCTTTTTTTTTTTTTTTTTAACCATCCCTTCCATATCAGCAGTTTGAGAGGAAAGTCAGGTTTCGTTACGGCACACGTGACGTTCCCACAATTCCATGCAGGACAAAACGTAGGGGGGCTCCCAACGCTATTGACGTCTATTTGAATGTTCCGTTCGGTTTGACGTCATTCTCTTGCAAAACAAATCACGCTGTCCCTCTCTTTCATGAATGAAAACACAAGCTTGTCATATTTACTTTTTACATGTCCGATGCGTTCGCCCAAGTACAGAAAGTCCATCATCTCCAGTACAGACGACACCGCATGTGTTCAATGTGCAAGGTATGAATGGCTGTCACCCTCAAGCCCAACTCAACACAGTGTAATTAATCAGTTAAAACGATATTTGTGTTCAGCAAAATGGAATACGAATGTAAATCATTAAGTGTATGTAGTGGTGTGCTTCTTGTTGCGTAAAATGCGTTTGCCTAGGCCGAAACTCACCCTCTCCACTCACTATTTGTTAAGGTTTGGGCTGGGCTGACTTCCATGGTTGTACGACCACGTGGTCGAGGGTTGAGGGTAGGACCGTCTTTCCATGGACTGTGGTTCAATGAACTGTGGTTGAGTGACGGCGACAGTGGCTTATTAAACTCGATTTTGTAAAAGATCCGCATTTTCCTCGGGTGACCGCGGTTCATTGACAGCGGTTGGTCATTTAGTAAACGGGCCAATGGTGTGATTACATAGACCTTCCACCAACGATTCTGTGGCATTCTCACTCACCATGCAAGTCATAATCAAATCTTAATGAATCTTCTACTTACTACTGGAGAAGAAGACGAATATTGGCATCATCATTATGTACCTTTCAAACTGGAGAAAATACCGAACAAATAGGGTAAACCATTATCCCATGATGGAATAACCAGATATCAGTTAACTCCAAATGAATGCTGCTCATGACACTAACTCGCCTAGCAGAAATGCCAGTTCAGAGCACACGGCACCAGGAAGGAGACAGGAGATGTCTCCTTGTTTGTTCTGAGTGCCCTGTGCTGGCGTTAATGCAAGGCAGTTTGATGTGGTGAGCAGCATTACTTTGGTCTGGAGGTAAGGGCGTGTAATCATTTCATCTTGGGAACAAGAGTGACCTTACTTGCTTACTGTATACTATTCCCTGCTTCACTTCAGATAAATTTATTCCCTGCCTCACTTCAAATAAATTTATTCCCTGCCTCACTTCAAATAAATTATTCCCTGCCTCATTTCCCTTCAAAGTCGAAACTGTATAAAAGCAAAGTCAGCAATACAATCACAAAGTCGATGAACGAAGAAAAAAAACAAAGCAAAAAAAAAAAAAAAAAGACATTTTGACCACAGGATATTTTCCAGACAGGTCAAAACATTCAAAACAATGGAAACAAGAAACAGTAAACACGTGGGGTAGTCTTTGCTCCCATAAGGAAACCTAACACAGAGTAACTTTTATTCAAGACTGGCACAGTCTTGTATTTGTCTGACTTTATTCGACTTTCGAGTTTAAAAGGCTGTGCCAGTCTTGAATAAAAGTTACTCTCTGTGTTAGGTTTCCTTTTGGGGAGCAAAGACTACCCCACGTGTTGTTTACTGTTATTGTTTGCTGTTCCCTGCCTCATTTCATTTTCGATTTCGTTTTGATTAAATCGAGGTTATTTGTTTCTGTCTGTCTCTGTGTTTGTCTTTTGATCTCCCTTGCATCCTTGGGTGGATCCTCAAGCGTAGGCTCAAAGATTGCCCCCTACATTTGATACTATAGTATTTGCATAATATCTGTAGTTTTTCAGCAACTTTTTCCTCCCCACACTTTCATTTGGTTTCCTTTACTACTGTTCGCTGGCTGCTTCGGAAGTGCTATTGGATTCTTTTTTGCACCCTTGGTGGTGAGAACACCACGGTATTATGGACTGTGGTGTGTCTCTATTTGACACTGGGAGCACAAATACAGCCAGCTGTGTCTCCCTGATGTGTTTCCGACCCAGTGGACGAAAGGTCACGGAGCAGGCAATACAAATATATCTGCCTTTAAGAGGGATTGCGATGGTTCCCTTACGCAGCCAGGAAGAGTTTCATATTTCATGTTCCCAGTTTTTACATTTTCAACCTCCTGTTCCCCCCCCCCCACCTCTGTCCTCCTTAAGTTCAAAGTTCTGCCAAGTCATTACTATGAAGACAATTTAGTTGTTGGCCTGCGCATATTGTTCATTTTTGTATTTGTCTGACTTTATTCAAGTTTAAAAGGCTGTGCCAGTCTTGAATAAAAGTTACTCTGTGTTGGGTTTCTTTATGGGAGCAAAGACTACCCCAGTGTTTATTGTTTGCTGTTCCATGCCTCATTTCATTTCGGATTTCGAATGGAAACAACAGACGAAAAAAAAAAAGCTGTTATTTTTCTAATCTCAGCACAAACATCTTACCCAAAGTGAAAACCTGTGACTGCAGAATAATCAACAAAAACTAAAGAGAACAGGGAGAGGTTAGGGGTAAATATACAGCTACATTATTACTATAAAAAATAACAGTTTACAAATTATAAGAATTATAAATCAATCGAATGCTACTTGATGTTAAAAGAACTACCCGCAAACTTCACTTACTTGCGGCAAACTACTTTTTTTTTTTTTCTAGGTTGCAAGATTCAAATTTTTCTTTTCTTTTACCGTGTCTAGGACGTTAAACACATTCTCCTTCTTACCGTGTCAACACTCACAACTGCAACAGCACTCTTCGCCTGTCGTTCACCTGAATGTCTTTCTTGCGCGAGGCCTAACCATTTGACCACAAGAGCAAAGTGACTAAGCAATCCCAGCTGGCTTTAGGTCTTCACGTGACCACAGCAGGCCTGGTTTTAAAGCCCGTGGTGAAGAATTAATCCATCTTTAAATTTTAAACAAATGAACAAACAACCACAACAAAAAAACTACCCGCAAACTTCACGCACTTGCAGCAAATATTTTGTCTAGGTTGAAAAAATCAAAATTTTCTTACCGTGTCGAGGACGTTAAACAGATTCTCCTTCTTACCGTGTCAACACACACACACACATACATACACACACACAGGGAAACTGTTCTGGGGCCCTTTTTTAAATTTATATAAATGACATAAGTAGAAATCTCTTTCTCCTGGAACTACTATAAGGCTTTTTGCAGATGACAGCTTAGTATATAGAACAATCAGAAGCAAGAATGATACACGCATTCTACAAGAAGATCTAAACGCTTTACAAGAGTGGGAACGAACTTGGAAAATGGAATTTCATCCCCAGAAGTGCCAAGTGTTGCGTATATGTAATAAATGCTCACCAACTAGATCAGAATATTCTATTCACAATACTATTCTTAAAGAAACCAATGCTGCAAAATATTTAGGCGTGATTAGTAAACAGCATCTTAGCTTTCTTATACAGAAATATCAATGACAGCCCGAAAAGGTTAAGGACGACTGCTATAAAACACTGGTTAGACCAGTACTGGAATATGGTTGCTCAGACTGGGATCCTTACAATCTAAAGGACATTGATAACTTCGAAAAGATTCAGAAGAGAGCAGCACGGTTCGTAACAGGGAACCATATCAGAGAGAAAGGGAATACAAGGAAGAACATGAGGAAATTGGAATGGAAACCCTTAAAAGAGAGAAGAGCTTTTATCAAACTTAATACCTTCTTCAAAGGCAGAGCTAAACTAATTGATATCCCAATGAAACAACTAGTATTGAATAAAAAAGTAGCACCAGGAGTGGCGGTCAATCTTATGCCATACCTGCATCAAATAATGACAGCCATTTAGATTCATTTTATCCTAGGTCTGTACGGCTGTGAACTCACTGCCGGGTGCCATCAAGATCGCCACAAATGCAGTCTCATTTAAAAAGTCAAATTGATACGACAGTCTTGAGGTCTGCATATTGACTGATTTTTTTCTATTTCAACTTCTCCAGATATTTTATGGTTACCTGGGCCTAAACCTGGCCATTGCTTTTAACTTTTTGAATACCGTGTGCGACCCCCTTGTTGCCAAATTTTACTCCAGTGGCCAACAGGCTGAGTCGCACTTTACTTATTTTTTTTATTTATTTTTTTTTAACATGCGCGCTGATGACCTACTCGTTTTTGAATGAACCAGTCTTTCAGAAGAAGAAGAAGAAGAACAGTACTGTTGGCCTCTCGTTCACTTGAATGTCTTTTTTGTACTAGATTTGACCATGAGAGCAGAGTGACTAAGCAATCCCAGCTGGCGTTAGGTGTTCACGTGACCAATGCAGGCCTGGTATAAAGGACGTGGTGAAAATTTCGTCAAACGTTTTTTTTTTTTTTTTTTTTTAAAGGAAAATCTCATTACTTAAAATACTTTCTAGCCGAGAGTGGCATGTGCAGCACAACTCCCTGCTGCCGCGCGCTCGTGCATGGCGCTCAGTCCCTGAAGACGTGCACATTTCGCCACTTTTTAATTAATTTTACGGTAGCTAGACAACAAAAGAAAGTGTTGTGCTATGTGTCACAGGAAAGAACAAACACTCAACTAATCGAACATAGTAATTTATATAATTAAAATATAATTTATTTGAAGTGAGGCAGGGCATAAATTTATCTGAAGTGAAGCAGGGAATAGTATACAGAAGCAAGTAAGATCACTCTTGTTCCCAAGATGAAATGATTACATGCCCATACCTCCAGACCAAAGTAATGTTGCTCACAACTTCAAACTGCCTTGCATTAGTGCCAGCACAAGGCACACAGAACAAACAAGGAGACATCTCCCGTCTCCTTCCTGGTGCTGTGTGCTCTGAACTGGCAGTTCTGGTTGGTGTCATGAGCACCTTTCGTGTGGAGTTAACTGATATTTGGTTATTTCATCATGGGATAATGGTTTACCCTATTTGTTCGTTATTTTCTCTAGTTTGAAAGGTACATAATGATGATGACAATATTCGTCTTCTTCTCCAGTAGTAAGTAGAAGATTCATTAAGATTTGATTGTGACTTGCATGGTGATGAGAATGCCACAGAATCGTTGGTGGAAGGTCTGTATTATCACACCATTGGCCGGTTTACTAAATGACCAACCGCTGTCAATGAACCGCGGTCACCCGAGGAAAATGCGGCCTTTTACAAAATCGAGTTTAATAAGCCACTGTCGCTGATCATGATCAGCTGCTTGGTTGACTGAGAGTGGACTACTATGTCTGGCCTCATACCACTCTTGTTGATGATCTCTGGGTGACTCTTCCATTCTGGGAGGTCTGCAGTGCACTCCCAGTCATCTGCCCCATCCAGCAGACTCTGCCTGCATGTTATGAGTGGCACTGTTGTTCTGGGCCATGATTTGCTGCCTCCTGCCGTGAAGAATGTTGTGGGTGCTTTCGGAGTCCTGATTTTCCCATTTGTGGCGTTGGTACTAGCCCAGACTACTTGTACAATCTCTTTGAGCACTTGGTTGTGCCTCCATGTGTACCTTCCTTGAGCCAGGGCTACTTTACATGAGCTTAGGACATGCTCCACTGTTTGTTTTTCATGGCAGAGGGGGCATGAAGGATCGTCTGTTCTCCCCACTTCACCAGGTTTGCATTTGACGGCAGAAGGTCATATGCAGATCTGAGAATGAAGCTGATCCTGAGAGGGGCCATGTGCCAAATGTCATTTCAAGTGAGACTTCTTTGGAGTGCATTCTCCCACGTTGTCCATTGCCTTGCTGGCTCTGCTAGACTGCTTTTTGCAGTCTTTTTTGGTCTTCTTTTCTCATCTCCTGGATCATCATGTCTCTTTTGGTTTTTCCTTTGGCCTTTGACCACCATTCAGTTTTGGTCACTCCCAGTCCTTGTCAGTTTGTCTGTGTGTGTCCTGTTACTTCTCTGATCTCGAGACTTTCTTTGCAGAATCCATCCCCTCTTGAACTTTCAATTTTTTTGCCTGTCTTCAGCTGGGGCTTGATTGCTTCTACCACCTTGTCTCCTAAGTCCTCCAGCATGCTTCGAAGTCTGATCTTCCCTGCTTTGTATTCCTCCAGGACAGATTTCAGTGGTAAAACTACCACAGCTTTGCTTGGCGACAGTACAGTACAGCGCTATGTCAGTCAGACAGGGTTGGACACCAAGCCATTTCCTTGCGAACTTGTTGATTTGGGCTTCCATTGCCCCACTGTGCTGGTGCAGATGTCGTATATCATCAGAGGCCATAGGAGCTTTGGTATCAGCATGAACTGCAGACACCAGACCTTGTATTTGCCAGGGAGCCCACACTGGTCAATGGTCTCAAGCCTTCTTCCGACATCTGTTTGGTTTCTTTTGCTCTTTGTGTGTCTTTCAGTGTATCATCATACCATCTCCCAAGGCTCTTGACTGGCTCTTCTGTAACTGTTGGAATGGCCTGGTTGGCAACACTGATGACCACAGATTCGGCCACTTTCCTTTCCTCAGTGAGAGACTCTGTGATTTCTTTGGCTTGAACTTCATTCTGGATGAGGCAACTATGTCATCCAGCCTCTCCAGCACATGACGTGTCTCGTCTTCTTTGGATGAAATCACTGTAGTGTCATCCTTGAAGGCCTTGAGAGGGGGCATCTTGTATCCATCGCCAAGGTCTGTTTGTCATATATTCATTTGCCATTAACTTACCAAAACCCGTGTCAGTTCCCAAATTACCAATATTGTCTTTAAATCTCATTGCATAATTTAGCTTAGCAAGGACAGCTTTTCCTGTTCTAATATTACGTTATGTTAGGATCAGTTTAATCCTTTCAAGATTTAGATTAGCTAGTTATTTGTTATGAAGTCCTATCGCTCGTTTCTTGTAACTCTCTCTCTCTCTCTCTCTGTCCTTCCCCGTTTAATTTTTTGTTGTTGATTATGTTGAAATATCAAGAAAATGTTGCTATTTTTTATGCTAGAGTCCTAAATCATCGAGACGATGAAATAAACTCACTCACTCACTAAAAAGGACAGATTGGAAGAATAGGCTCTGCATAAAATCTCAGTCGTCGTTGATTGAATAAAGTTTTTTTTAGTTCTGCTCTCCCCTCTCTCTGCTTTATGTGCCGTTGCTGCCATCGTTTTACACAGCTGAAAAATGATATCAATTTTTTGTATATTGCATGCAGAAAGTATCCGTGACACGTCACAAGGCATAGTTTTTTTCAGCTTCCCAAAAAGTGTGCATCCAGCTGGAAAATGCATAGAAATGAGTCATTGCTGATATTGTGTCAATATTACACAGTGGTTTAAATTGAACTGGTCACCTTTCTCTTTTAATGATGAAATTTATTCACAAATCCTTTGTGATTGCGACTTACCGAGAGGCATCAATTCCACACAACACTTTTTCCCCCCAAGACATTATAGGCTGAAAGGGAAGAAACAGCTTGCCTACTAATCTGAGATTTGTTCTTCGTTTATACATTATACTTATAACAGTAATACGGAAACCCTCTGTCGGCGTTATGAAATGGTATTTTCATGCCCTGTCCAATGAGTTGACGTAGAACCCTATTCCCCGTTTCAGTTGCTTATCTAGCAGAGTCAGTAAGACAGACAAAGCCAGTGATTAGACAAGTACAATCCACGTTTTTTTCACTTCAAAAATGGCGTTTTTTTAACACATTTTGATGATCGTGCTTTAACTTATGGACACTCAATGTTTACCCATAATCAGCCACTTGTATCGGTATTAATTGTGTAGTATTGAAATTTGCACGTCTATTTCTAGATCATTGAACAAAACGAATGCACACTATCTGTTATGTTATACTGTGTTTTTTAATAAATCGATTTGTAGTTTGAATCGATCTGAAACAAACCGTGATCAATTTTCACATGATTGTAAACGAAACATCTGCAATAGTAAAATCTGAATTCTATTATCGATGGGCACAAAACATATGACTAAGCACTTTGAAATATTTCAATCTTTGAAGAACATATATTATAATATTTTTCTTCAGTATTCAATGTAACACTTTTATCTGTCATTTGTTGTGATATTTGTCTTGCATTTATAATTCAATTGAGCGCTTTGATTCTAAATATAAATATCAAGTAATTCATCCAAATTATTTCCCCTGAAAATCCTCCAAACTTGCTGAATTCTTGTTATCGCTAACCGACAACAAATCCAAATTACACTGCGCTCCAGCCTATCCATGCAGTGTGCTACTGCAGTGGAGTACCTCTTTATAGCGCTATGCGTTTATAAGTGCTACATGTTGTTATCACTGGATTCACGAGCGTGTGCGTGTGTGTGTGTGTGTGTGTGTGTGTGTGTGTGTGTGTGTGTGTGTGTGTGTGCGCGCGCGCGCGTGTGTGTGTGTATGTGTGTGTCTCTGTATGTCTGTGTGTGTGGGTGTGTGTCGTGTGTGTGTGTGTGTGTGTGTGTGTGTGTGTGTGTGTGTGTGTGTGTGTGTGTGTGTGTGTCTGTGTGTGTTAGTACTTCCACCTAAAGGTTATCCACTATGTCGTTGGTGGAAGGTCTGTATTATCACACCATTGGCCGGTTTACTAAATGACCAACCCGAATTACCCTTTTCCTCATTTCATCCTCTTTTGAGGTGTCTACAGTCGGAAAAAAAAACTGTGTGATGCTGGAAGAATTCGACACGTTAGAGGAATGTGCTTGCGTGACTCAAGGCGATGCTTCACATCCACCATGGGAAATTGTGAAGTCGGACTCGCAAGTGGTACACCTTGCACAATTTACACCTTTAGCCGAAGGTCGTATGCAGGGGAATTGTTCCGAGTATTCTTTTCGGGACTTTTGACCAAGTTTTTTTCTTTTTTCGCATCTTGTCCAGAACTTTCTGCTCCACGTTTCGACATTTTCGTAACTTCAAA
>JADBJO010011546.1:0-7500 GCA_016801955.1 Conus betulinus | reverse complement strand
GCAGCAGCTGGGCTTCTCTTGCTGGGTGGAGGTGGATACTGCAGGCGAGGTGAGATTTTCAGGTCAGCCATACCGCTCTGTGACCTGAGAAACAGACATGACCGATTGTCTCTAAGACATACCGTGTGATGCTCATACAGAATAAACCACTAACAAAATGAGGCTACAGAAGCCCAATATGCATAGGTCTGCCATGACCCTAGTGTAGACACCATGTCTTTCAGGTCCTTTGGCCAACAGGACGTTACACACCTCTACACTAGCTTGGTGAATGGAAGAAATGGAACAATGAAAGCTAGATGCCTCTCTGTTGGCCAAATATGGGATTATGAAATATACAATTTTTATGACACTACGCAAACATCATTCTGTTATCAAAATGACTGGAATAAACCAACAGGGACAGGAATATCCAACAGCATTTTTTCACAGTCCTCTCTCTAGTTCTTTATCTTATGCCAGATGAACTAAGAACCTGAGGTCGTTATGTCTCAGAGAGGACACTCCCTTTGTTCCACCACAGCTCTCCTATTATTTCAGATGCTGTTGTGTTCACTTGTGAGAACTTTTTTGTTTGGTTTTTGTTGGGAAGTCGGGTGCACTTATGCGTGTGTGCGTATTTGCGTGTATGTGTGTGCGCGTGCGTGCGCGCATGTGTGTCTCTGTGTGCGCATGTGTGTGTGTTTGTATTATTCAAATGAACTTCTCTAATTTCTGTAGGTACTTAGACCGTTTTGCGAAATCTGGGGTTCAGTAAAAAGCCCTCCCTCACCTACCCCGTCCTCCACCCCACTATTTTTTTCTTTTTTTTTTTTTTTACGAGACCTCCCTCAAAAGGATGTTCCAAGCTTGCCCATATCCCCTTTACCTGACATATATACACCGCAACAACTGGAGAAATGAAGAAACACACGAATTAACACTGATCACAAACTGGCATACCCTATCTGGATCTTGAATATAGTCAAGCACACGAACAGTATAGGGTATATGGGCAAGTTTCAGACATCATTTTGGAGTTATGGCCCTGTTATTTAATTCATCATGGGACCAACAGTTACCCTAACTGTTTTTTATTTACTGTGTGCCGTTCACAGCCTCTTCTTCGATTCCCTTTCACACCAATCAAACCGATAAATAGAAACAAGTAGGGTAACTTTTGCTCCCATAAGAAAACCAAACAGATTAACTTTTATTCAAGACTGACACAGCCTTTTAAACTTGAAGAAAGTCAGATAAATACGAAGACGAACAATCTAATAGTGGGGGAAAAAAAACAAGCGCAGGTCAACAACTCAACTGTCTTCATAGTATGACTTGGCACAGATTTGGACTTAAGAGGGGGGGGGGGGAGGGGGGGGGGGGGGGGGGGTTGAAGATGGAGAAACTGGGAACATGAAATTAAGAAAATATATTACAGATATGAAAATTCTTCACTAGCTGCATTTTCAATTCCAATCAAATCGGGTTTACCTGTGTCTGGTATTATTCATCCGTGTGTTTGTATGCAAGATTGAATAGGCCGTGCAAGTCTTGAATCACTGTTATTTCGTCTTTGTTCATTTTTCCAGTTGCTGCTTTGTAGATGTGTCAGGTACTGGGTACATGGACAAGCATAAAACCATGATTTGGGGGGATGTCCTTTGTTCTTGTGCTTTTTTTTTTTTTTTTTTTTTTTTTTTTTTTTTTTTTTTTTTTTTTTTTTGCATTTTTGCAAGACGATTCGGAGTTGTAAGCAGCATTTGCTTGGAATTATGTATCTCTTTCATCATGGGAGCAAGACTTTTTTTCTGTCCCAAACCTCTGCGCAACCTCAGAGGCAGTGCACCCCGCCGCTCATTCCGCACCCGTCCACAGCCACAGCCGGGTCGGCCCCCGCCGCAGCCCCGGCACCGGCAATCCACAGGGAGCAGTCAATGTCAAATCGTCAGAGAGCAACCCACCGGAGGAGACACTGCATTGTTGCCGAGTCACTTCGGTGGTGTGTCAGTGGCACCTGTTCTGATCTATCATACGCAGGACACCACCTACTAAGCCCCCTACTGACGACAATAATTGCTTAGTCGTGGAGCCGGCGTGAGTGAGCTCTCCCTCCGGAGGGCGCCACCACGTCCGTCCAATGACAGCCCCCATGGACTCGCCCATACCGGTGACCCAGATGGAACCAAACAATGCCACAGACGTGGAGAGGACATCGAAATTGAGGTCACTCTGAGAGCAGTGCATGAAGGGCCACAGAATTTGAGACATTTTTTTATGCTGATCGATGAGAATGAGGATGATTAAGATGATGCTACGGATTTCCATTTCGGTCTGAGACTACATGACAGGGCTGTATTGTACGTTTCCTTTCATGATATATTCCAGCGTCAACCAGGCCCGAGAGATACAGCCACCTGCAGTGTTGGTCAGGAAATTTGAGCAACACTCTCAGAACCGCATCCATTAAGTGGATGGAACTCGACTGTGTGGTCCCAACCGAGTCCGCAGCAAACTCAACTCTGGGTAGGAGCCGGTTGGGACAGAAAAAACCCACATGACTCTGATGGGATTCGAACCCACGACCTCCCAGCCGGGAGTCTGTGACGCTAACCACTTCGCTACGGCGGCTGGTTGGGAGAGCGAGTTACCCTACGTCTTCATTATCTGGTCGGAATGTCCGATTAGAAGTCTTCATTGTGATACAATGAACTCTAATTCAGTCTTCGTTTGCTTTTTTTTTTTTTTTTTTTAAGTTCATGATCACATTAGTTGGTGAACTGAATTTGCAAGTAACCGCAGTTCATTAACTTCGCAGTCATTGGACGTCACAGTCTGCCCATGTTACTATTTTTAGTGAAATTTACCGTCACGCCCCACCACCAACAGGGACATGTGATGTCGGCCATTTCCTAAGCACCTAGCTAGTTGAAGGAATACTCAATATACAGTTTTATAGTCTACATCATTCATCCCGTCAGGGCTAGATAGTGAGGAACAGTCAGTATACAGGTTTATATCCCACATCATTCATCCCGTACGGGTAAAATACGTTACATTCTCTCGCGCGATTTCCCCAGACTGTAAAGGTTTTGATCGAGACGCGTCTACGCGCACCAAACTGGAGTTATACGTGGCCTTACCCGTACGTGTTTCACAACAGCACAGCTTTGGTTTCAGGGAAAGTCACATTCTCATCAACTTTGTAAAACACTTCCTTAGCCCTGGCTAAGAAGAGGTAGCCGGAGCAGGGCGCTTCGCCGTGGGTCGGGAGGGACCCGAGTGGAGGACTAGGTCCTCTTAAGTTCGTCCTGGCTCTTGATGGTCGCCTGCACATGGTTCTCAAAGAGAGAACCAGTCTTAACCGGCAAGACTCCGAGAGGGGCTCGGATAGAGGAAGAGCGTGCGATTAAAAGATACTAGGAGCACGGCATCCCGTCTTGCCAGAACCGAGTTTGGGTGCAGCCTGGCAAAAGCACCCCCTGAATATTTGAGCCCTTCCACCATGGATTGAATTAAGGCCACAATGGCGGATGGGTCAGCGGACTGGCAGAGAGCAAAGGACTCGGAGTCTGATTCCTTAAGGCAGATACCAGACCTCCCAAGGAGTCCCTCACTGAAACCCGCCTCCAGCCCCCTCCAAGCAATCTCCTCCGAATCTGTGAGGCAGCGCTCTGAGAAAGCGACCCGCCAGTGCTGAGATCGAGACCTCTCCTGCAAAAGGAGAAGGTCCTCTTCGGAAAGGACGAGGTGGGAGTCTTGGATAGATTCATGGGGCAATAAAGGCCTCACGTGCAAACGGGAACTCCTCCGGCTTCAGAAACTTCCCAACCGCTAGGACCCCGGGAAAATCAGGCATTGAACCCTCCGTGCCTCCCCCTAAATCTGCTCTGTGCCCTCCACATGAAGTTGGCTACCACGCCAGACTTCTTCAAGAGAGGTGGGAGGGGCGGAGAGAGGTAGTGCACCTAAGGCTAATTTGGCTGCCAAAGGACAGAGAGCCCGGATATCTTGTGAGGTGGACTGGCTCCAGTCACATACAAAGCCAGGAGGGCCACAGAGCCACTGAAGGAGAAGAGAGAGGATATTGGGTACTCATCCTCTAACTCTGATATGCCTGCTCAGAACTGCAGGCAGAGGAGGTGACTGACCTAGGTGTGGACGAACATGGGGGTAAACCTATGTGGACTGACCCCGCTGTAACCCCTGGGGAGGGGTCTGCCAAAGGGTTGGCTGCAGGGGGGGTGGGGGGTGGGCACGGGGGGAGGGGGAGGCAGGCGAAGGAAAACCCTTCGCTGCTGGAGCACCGAGCATAAATCCGGGCCACCAGGGAAACCCTGGGACAGGGGGCTGAGAGAGTCCCATGGCAGAAAGATGTTGCCATTTAGCCTTTTGATGGGCCCATGGCGCCCAAGGCGGAGAGGTCTGTCGTACCACAGATGGGGGCTGAAGCTGTACCTGCTGGCCCAAGCCAGTATAGGGGGACCCTGATGGGCCAGCCCCCAGCGGGTTGCCCGCAATTACCAAGCAAACCATGTATTCTGTTCCGCATAGGAAACAGAGGTAGGAGTCAGAGCGAAGCACAGGAATTCTGTTGACGGAGCAGTAAGTGATCAACTTGCACAATACTAACATGAGTGGCATAGCTTCCTATATTAACCAGATCTTACGCGAGAAATAAAAATCGATCTGTTCATGATGAAGGGATCATGTAAAATTATGACAATAAGAATATTCATTACATGAAGCACATTGCATGAGCGGGCGAGCGCGCCCGTGCGCGTGTGTTTAGTTTCTTTCCTTTTTCTTAATTTGTTTGTCTCCTATCTATCTGATGTTTGTGTAGTTTCATTTCTTTACTCATTATTCCAGCAATTTATTTGTTCTCTATATCTATTTCTTTTTGATCTGTTTGTTTATTTATTTGCTTATCAGTTGGTATTGCATATCTGGAAAGCCTGAAAAAATAAACAAGTATGGACGTCTTACCAGTGTCAGAAATCTACACATGTGGGTCGACATACGTGTGTGTTAAATTTTGGAAGGTACTTTCGGTGTTACCTCCCTTCAATTGGTTCGGGGAAGACTTGGGGGACGCGAATCGGAGGCACGTGTTATCTGATTCAAAGCGGACTTCACGTACCTGTTCCGCGCGTATCTCGATACGTGTACTTATTGGGCACTAAGTGACATGCAATATGATCTGTCTAGTCTTACGGCACGGCACATCCACAATCCCATGCAGGGCAAAACGAAGGTGGGACGCCCAGTGCTATGACGTTTTTCTCACACAAAACAAATATCGCCAAGTTTATGAAATCAAAATAAGAACTTTCCATATTACTGTATTTGAATGTCCAGTGCGTTGCTGTCCAGAGAATTCATTTACAGAGAATCCATCCTCCCCCAGCAGAGAAGAAGCAGACGACACGGCGTGTATTCGATATGCAAGGTGTGAATCTAGAAAGGCCGTCTCCCTCAAGCCATCTCAGCGCAGTTTCGTGATAAAACGATGTTCGTTGTTCAACAAAATGTAATATGATCTTTGTAAATCACGGTATAGATGGTTTGGTGTGCTTGTTGTCATGTGTGAAACGTCTGTGTATCTGCCGTGGCTGAAACTGCTTCCTCTCCACTCGCTATATCAGTATGGGTTTAAGGTTTCAGGCCGACTTGCTTTAGTTTATGATCACACAGACGACGGTAGTGGGTAGGACTGTCTTTCCACTGTCTGTGGTTCAATGAACCATGTTTCTTTCAGTGATGTTGATTTTTGTTAGTTAGTTACTCTCGATTTTGTCAGTTAACCGTGCTTTCCTCCAGTAACTACAGTTCATTGACTGCTTTTTTTTTTTTTTTTAACCATCCCTTCCATATCAGCAGTTTGAGAGGAAAGTCAGGTTTTCGTTACGGCACACGTGACGTTCCCCAATTCCATGCAGGACAAAACGTAGGGGGCTCCCAACGCTATTGACGTCTATTTGAATGTTCCGTTCGGTTTGACGTCATTCTCTTGCAAAACAAATCACGCTGCTGTCCTCTCTTTCATGAATGAAAACACAAGCTTGTCATATTTTACTTTACATGTCCGATGCGTTCGCCCAAGTACAGAAAGTCCATCATCTCCAGTACAGACGACACCGCATGTGTTCAATGTGCAAGGTATGAATGGCTGTCACCCTCAAGCCCAACTCAACACAGTGTAATTAATCAGTTAAAACGATATTTGTGTTCAGCAAAATGGAATACGAATGTAAATCATTAAGTGTATGTAGTGGTGTGCTTCTTGTTGCGTAAAATGCGTTTGCCTATGCCGAAACTCTCCCTCTCCACTCACTATTTGTTAAGGTTTGGGCTGACTTGCCATGGTTGTACGACCACGTGGTCGAGGGTTGAGGGTAGGACCGTCTTTCCATGGACTGTGGTTCAATGAACTGTGGTTGAGTGACGGCGACAGTGGCTTATTAAACTCGATTTTGTAAAAGATCCGCATTTTCCTCGGGTGACCGCGGTTCATTGAACAGCGGTTGGTCATTTAGTAAACGGGCCAATGGTGTGATTACATAGACCTTCCACCAACGATTCTGTGGCATTCTCACTCACCATGCAAGTCATAATCAAATCTTAATGAATCTTCTACTTACTACTGGAGAAGAAGACGAATATTGGCATCATCATTATGTACCTTTCAAACTGGAGAAAAATACCGAACAATAGGGTAAACCATTATCCCATGATGGATAACCAGATATCAGTTTAACCCAAATGAATGCTGCTCATGACACTAACTCGCCTAGCAGAAATGCCAGTTCAGAGCACACGGCACCAGGAAGGAGACAGGAGATGTCTCCTTGTTTGTTCTGAGTGCCCTGTGCTGGCGTAATGCAAGTGCAGTTTGATGTGGTGAGCAGCATTACTTTGGTCTGGAGGTAAGGGCGTGTAATCATTTCATCTTGGGAAACAAGAGTGACCTTACTTAGCTTACTGTATACTATTACCCTGCTTCACTTCAGATAAATTTATTCCCTGCCTCACTTCAAATAAATTTATTCCCTGCCATCACTTCAAATAAATTTATTCCCTGCCTCATTTCCCTTCAAAGTCGAAACTGTATAAAAGCAAAGTCAGCAATACAATCACAAGTCCGATGAACGAAGAAAAAAACAAAGCAAAAAAAAAAAAAAAAAAAGAAACATTTTGACCACAGGGGGATTTTCCAGACAGGTCAAACATTCAAAACAATGGAAAACAAGAAAGCAGTAAACACGTGGGGTAGTCTTTGCTCCCATAAGGAAACCTAACACAGAGTAACTTTTATTCAAGACTGGCACAGTCTTGTATTTGTCTGACTTTATTCGACTTTCGAGTTTAAAAGGCTGTGCCAGTCTTGAATAAAAGTTACTCTGTGTAGGTTTCCTTATGGGAGCAAAGACTACCCCACGTGTTTACACTGTTTATAAATGTTTGCTGTTCCCTGGCCGGAAAAAAAAGCTCATTTCATTTTCGATTTCGTTTTGATTA
>JADBJO010011545.1:35000-64139 GCA_016801955.1 Conus betulinus | reverse complement strand
AGGGAAACCAATTCTACTGCAGGAGACGCAGGGAACAGGGAACCAATTCTACTGAGGAGACGCAGGAAACAGGGAACCAATTCTACTGCAGGAGACGCAGGGAACAGGGAACCAATTTCTACTGCAGGAGACGCAGGGAACAGGGAACCAATTCTACTGCAGGAGACGCAGCAGGGAACAAATTCTACTGCAGGAGAACCAAACAGGGAACTGGCACTGAGGAGACGCAGGGAACAGGGAACCAATTCTACTGCAGGAGACGCAGGGAACAGGGAACCAATTCTACTGCAGGAGACGCAGGGAACAGGGAACCAATTCTACTGCAAGAGACGAGGGACCAGGGCACCAATTCTTCTGCAGAAGACGTAGGGACAGGGCACCAATTCTTCTTCAAAAGACGTAGGGAACAGGGGCACCAATTTTCTGCAGAAGACGTAGGGAACAGTGCACGATTCTACTGCAGGAGACGCAGGGAAACAGGGCACCAATGCTACTGCAGGAGACGCAGGGAACAGGGCACCAATGCTACTGCAGGAGACGCAGGGAACAGGGCACCAATTCTACTGCAGGAGACGCAGGGAACAGGGCACCAATTCTACTGCAGGAGACGCAGGGACCAGGGCACCAATTCTACTGCAGAAGAACGCAAGGAACAGGGCACCAAGAGGACGCAGGGAACAGGGCACCAATGCTACTGCAGGAGACGCAGGGAACAGGGCACCAATGCTACTGCAGGAGAGACGCAGGGAACAGGGCACCAATGCTACTCCAGGAGACGCAGGGAAACAGGGCACCAATGATACTGCAGGAAACGCAGGGACCAGGGCACCAATTCTACTGCAGGAGACGCAGGGAACAGGGCACCAATTCTACTGCAGGAGACGCAGGGAACAGGTACCAGTTTTCTGCAGGGGATGCTGGGGAAATGAGTGCTTCCTTTCCTGCAGGGGATGCAGAGAATCGCGATTCAGATCAACTACGTGGACACATGAAACTGAGCACCGGTATTGCCGCCAACAGTTCAGACTTCTTCACTTACGCGACTTCTCCCTGAATTTTAGGAATGCTCAATACAGATGCTGGAAAGGAAAGCACTATCTCGTCTGTTTCCAGTCTGTTGTCAAGAGACATGGACACAACTGTCGTCGTGTCTCCTGCTACCTCGTTCTCCGATGGTACCATTTTTTTTTCCGAGCCCCCCACCCCCACCCCACCCTCTCTCTCTCTCTCTCTCTATCTCTCTCTCTCTCCTCTCTCTCTCTCTCTCTCTCTCTCTCTCTCTGCGTTAGTCCCATACGTCTTCCTTGCGAAGAAAGGGGAGGGAGAGGGAAGGCAGGAGGAAAGTGGAGGAGGCGGAAGAGGGGTGGGGGTGGGAGATGAAGTTTGGGAGAGGAGGGGGTGGCGGTTAAAGTTAATTGCACACCAGGGGCGACAGTCTTCATACTCAATCGCTTTAATGGGATTAGTCACGTATACGAGAGAGCAAACTCCACGACTTGATCACCTGGAATGGATCTCTCTCTCTCTCTCTCTCTCTCTCTCTCTCTCTCTCTCTCTCTCTCACACACACACACACACACACACACACACACACACACACGTACAAAAAACGGGGACTGTTATTTTTCAGGGGGGGAAAGTTGACTGGCGCTGCTTCAAGCCAGCGTGTCAGACACCACAATGGAGGACCACCAAGCCACTTAATGAGAAACAGATGACCAATTATGCAAACAGCCAATCCCCTTCGCCAGAGCAACATTTCTTCGAAGAAGAAAAACAGTTCAAATTTTATTAAAATGAACAAATTCAGACAGATACTGGTAAAACCCAAAGGAGAAGTGAAACGCGAGAAGCTTTGTCTCCCTTTATTGGCACGAGTTCCAAGCTGGTGGTCTCCCTTTGAAAGATAGTTTTATAATCGAGGATTGTCTCGCTTATAATCACATGATTACAGGCTTCCCCTTTCCCCTAATGGGATAATCTAGACAGAGAATTATATCTTGTCCCCGTCCGCGGAACTTTCCTATTTAACTTCATTTAAAAGCAAGAAACTTTACTGTTTAACTTCATTTGAAAGCGATCTAACTTTTACGACGCAGGTTATGTGGGTAATTGTAAGGTGAAGTGTCAGTTAGACAGCCAAAACAAGACGGTGTACAAATTAGGATTGATGACGACTGCTCCCTGTGTTCTCTCCGGTTAGAATCCTATTACGAAACCCATTTCTTGATGACTTGAGTCAGTTTGGAAAACGCGCAACGTGTTATTATCCCAATCGAAAACGCTCGTAATTACAGGGGCGGAGATTCGAGACTTCAATCGAAAAGATACATTGACCGTTTAAGGGTGGACCCTTAGAATATATAACAAGCAGACAGATAGGCCTACATACGGTAAGAGAATGTAAGACTGGCAACCAGACAAAATGAGAGGGGGGGGGGGGGGGGGACAGACAAAATGCTAGAAGCTGAATAACAAGAAAAGATGTACGTTAGTTCCAACCTCACAGATTTTTTTTACGTCTATCTCCATCTCTGTGTGTGTGTGTGTGTGTGTGTGTGTGTTCTGATTTTTCTCGATCTCTCTCTCTCTCTCTCTCGCTTCTATATATCTGTGTGTGTATGTGTGTCGATTCTGATTACCCTTAAAATTCAGTTTGTTCGTCAGACAACAATCCGTGTGTTTAGTTCCTCTTTTATTCTGACGTTTCGATTGTTCTATTTGTGTAATTTTATTTTTATGATGAACACTAAGCTTCAGTTTGTTTTCTTCTTCTTTCCCTTTCCCCTTGAAACACGGAAAGTGTGTTCTGCCCATTACCTACCCCCCCCCCCCCCCCCTCCCCCCCACTCTGAGCCATTCCTACAGCATGCATTTGACAGTGAAGAAGTTGCACGTGTGTAACCTTGTCATGCACTCAGCCGCAACCATATTAGCGTCATACTGTCGACCGTTGGGATGACGTAATATTGGTCATAAATGTCATCAGTTGACTCGGTGAGCAATCTCACTGCGTTGTTCCAGCATAGAAAAATTCTTGTCCACCTTTATTTCTTTATCTTTTCTTTCTTTCTATATGTTTCTTCCTTCTAAATCTACGACATTCAACAAACATGTTCATGTACATATTATTGATTATATAAATGCCAACAAGATAGGCGATCTTCCATAGATATGAACACATTCAATGTTACTGTATGTAGGATTAATTTTGATTTAAACGCTACAGAGATTTCCTTTTTCACTTCTTCTATGAGCTGTCATCGACATTCTTCTTCTTGTTCTTCTCTCTCTCTCTCTCTCTCTCTCTCTCTCTCTCTCTCTCTCTCTCTCTCTCTCTCTCATGACGTGTCCCTTCTTCGCACAGCATAAAAGGCAATCGTGACGAAATTGTGAAACATGCCAGAAGCGGACTACGCCATGTTTTCTATACATACAGAGCACACATTGCTGTACATTTGTCGTGTAGAAGTTGGAGGTGCACGTGAAAAAACGTTCCACACAGCCTGTTGGCAGTGGGGACAGTGACCTGTCAGAGGTCCATCATATCTAGGGCAGGACTTGATGGACGGCGGAACCACCCCTGTCCTTCAGCCGCTTCTAACTTTCCCCGGACTGAATCAGGTTCACGTTTACTGTTAGCTGGATACAGAGAGGTTCCAAGCCGAAAAAATCCGACCCCACGTGTGGTTCGAACTGAAAACTGTTCCGCATCAAAACGCTCCGACCACTTGGCTACATGTTCTCTATGACATCAGTATAAATCCGCGGTTGTCAATTTAGGTGTGTGACCCACTGTTGGCCTGTGACACTGATAGCGGCATTAGGGTCACGCGTTCACTAATTTTAACTGCAGATCACAGGGGTTTCTTTCCTCCCAAACTGATGTCTTTTTTGTTGTTGTTGTTGTTGTTTGTTTGTTTGTTTGTTCATTTTTTAAAAATAGATTTTCTTTTTACATGCTGTTTATTATACAATAATTCTGAATGCTGTATTTCATTTACAAGAACAGTTGTGCTTGGTCTGATTTTATCAATTTTGCTCCAACACATAATAATGTTTCCCATAGTATTACATAGTTATGCCTTTGGATTCTGTCATCTCCTATCCGCAGTGTGGTTTAATCTACTTTGATTTGGAGTCTTGAGAACATTTTCAAGTTCTTAGAAAGAGAACGTTTTGATTTGCTCTGATTCTAAGGTCAATTCAAGAATGCTTTTTTGTTTGTTTTTGTTGTTGTTGTTCTTGTTTTTGAGTTGACGTATTATTTTTATTTATCTATCTATTTTATTTTATTTTTATTTTATTTTTTTGCTTTGGGTTTTCATTTTGGTTTTGATTTCGGAAGTATGTAGTTTGGATTTTATGAGCCTTTACCTCTCTTGTTTTCTTGCAGTTGACAAGGTGATCACCCAAAGGATCAGAAGCTGTAGTCGTCGTCTTCTCCTCTCTCTCTCTCTCTCTCTCTCTCTCTCTCTCTCTCTCTCTCTCTCTTTTTTAAATTTCACTAACTTCATACTTCACTCACCTTTATTTTTTATACTTCCTGATACTTCCTTCATTCATTCCCTCTTTTTCCTTCCTTGTTCTTTCTGTACTTCCGGACTTGTTCTTTTTTCCTTCCTTTTTCCTGTTCTTCCTTCCTGGATGTTTTTTTTTTTTAATCTCCCTTCCTCTTTCCATTCTTTTCCTTCTTCTTTCTTTACCGTTTCCCTTTTTTTTGAGCGTTGGAGACCGGTGCTCTCTCTGTCTCTGTATGTCTCTCCCTCTCTGTCTGTCTGTCTGTCTGTCTGCCTCTCTCTCTCTCTCTCTCTCTCTCTCTCTCTCTCTCTCTCCCCTGCGTTCCATCCAGTCTCCTGCACAGTCGTATGCTGTGCACTCATGTTCAACCATGCGCCACGTTTCAACGACTAGATCAAAGGGTTTCAGGGTTGAAGGGAAGAACGGACGTTTAAACCCCCATCACTCTGTCTGACGGTAGGGCGCAGTTCTGACTGAAACAGCCCGGCTTGAAATAGTGAGCGGACTTTCTCCCCGCCTTTGATGAAGCCAAAGGTCCCGTTCTCTACTTGTTAGACATTTCCGCAGCCTTTGACGCAATTAACCACCGTTCGGTTTTTCTCAGAAAAGGACTTCAACGTTCGTTTGGCATCGACAGGACAGTGTGGGTCTGTCCTGGGTTTGAAACTTGGCTGACATTCTGAAGAATCTTGTTATGTCCCGTGTGTCACGCAGAGATCTGTCCTTGGTTTTTTTTTTTTTTTTTTTTTTTTTTTTTTTTTTTTACTCCAAGGTACTGAAGGGCCCGTCATTAGCCATCACATCATCGCACCAGGGTTTTTACTTATGACCCTCGGCTTTAGCAATCTTCAATGACAAAGGAGACCGTGCTGGGTGATGAGTTTAACATCATCAATGACGGAAATAACAGATATATGGAAATAGTGCTGAATGCAAAGTTTTGACGTCATCAATGACGGAAACGACAGAAACTGACATGGTGTGCTGAATGTGAAGTTTTGACATCATCAATGACGGAATGGACAGAAATGGAGTCAGAGCTGAATGTAAAGTTTTCACATCATCAATGACGGAGATGACAGACATGGAGACAGAGCTGAATGTAGATTTTGACATCATCAATGACGGAATGGACAGAAAAAGAGACAGAAAGCTGAATGTAAAGTTTCCACATCATCAATGACGGAGATGACAGACATGGAGACCCAGCTGAATGTAGATTTGACATCATTAATGACGGAATTGACAGAAAACTGTCATGCTTTAACATCATAAATTTAAAAAAAACAGAAATTGAAAAAGTGCAAGAATTTAAGCCCCATTAATGACGGAGACGACAGAAATGGAGACAGAGCTGACTGTCATGCTTTAACATCATCAATGGCAGAGATGACAGAAATAGAAATAGTGCTAGAGTTTTAAACATCATCATCTAGACGTACATGATCAAGGATTCAGAACTGGATGTAGAGTTTTAACATCATCAATGACGTACATGACAAAAACAATGTTGGGTTAGAGTTTTAACATCATCTATGACGTAGATGACAGAAACAGTGTTGAGTGTAGAGTGTTTTAACATCATCAATGACGTAGATGACAGAAACAGTGTTGAGTGCAGAGTTTTAACATCATCAATGACGTAGATGACAGAAACAGTGTTGAGTGTAGAGTTTTAACATCATCAGAAACGTAGATGATAGAAAGTGTGTGAGTGTAGAGTTTTAACATCATCAATGACGTACATGACAGAAACAGTCTTGGTTGTAGAGTTTTAACATAATCAGAGTTGTAGATGACAGAAACAGTGTTGGGTGTAGAGTTTTTAACATCATCAATGAGTACATGACAGAAACAGTGTTGAGTGTAGAATTTTAACATCATCAGAGACGTAGATGATAGAAACAGTGTTGAGTAGAGTTTTAACATCATCAATGACGTACATGACAGAAACAGTGTTGAGTGTAGAGTTTTAACATCATCAATGACGTACATGACAGAAGTAGTGTTGAGTGTAGAGTTTTAACATCATCAATGACGTACATGACAGAAACAGCGTTGAGGTTGAGTGTAGAGGTTTAACATCATCAATGATGGAGATGACAAAGGAAAATGGTAAGGGGTGCAAATTTCTAACGTTCTCAATGACGCAGATGACAGAAAAAAAGGGTTTTAGTTTCACCAATGACGAAGAGACAGAGAAGACTACAGTGCTGGGAGTCGGTTTTCTTGTCATCAATGACGTGAGTGACAATAATGGAAATAGTGCAGGGTGTAGAGTTTTAACGTCATCAAGGACGAAAATGACAGAAAAGAGAGAGTGTGCTTGGTGCAGAGTTTAGTAATATCAGTGACATAGACAACCGAGAAGAATACAGCGCTGGGAGTAGAGTTTTGATGTCATCAATGACGAAGATGACAGAAAAGAAATAGTGCTTGGTGTAGAGTTTAGCATCCTCAGTGATGTGGATGACAGAGAAGTAGACTAAGGTGGAGCAAAGTTCTGGCATCATCGATGATGTAGATGACAGAAAGTTGACGGTGCTGGGATGAGATGTTCTAACATCATTAATAAATGACGTAGATAGATATAAGAAAAAAAAAAAAATGTCTGTGCAGTTCTTTCATCATCAGTGACGTAGATGACAGAGAATGAAACAGAGGTGGGTAGAGAAGCTGTACGCCATCGATGACGTAGATGACAAAGAATACGGAATTTGGCGTAGAGAAGGAATTTTTTTTTTTTTTCTTTTTTTTTTTTTTTTTTTCGCGTGACATGGGTGGCAGAACATGAAAATGCTATGGGTAGAGATTATATTTCTTTAATGACGTGGATGGCAGAGAATGGAGTGCTGTGTTTGGAGATTTTTTTTTTTTTTTTTTTTTTTTTTTGATGACGTAGAGAGAAAAAACAAGATGCAAAGCACATAAACGTACTCCCAGTTTATCTTCCTGAAAAATGTCACAATCAAACATGCGTCATAATGTTTGTGACGTCACAATCAAACATGTGTCATTATGTATTTTGTCACTGAGATATTCCATAAAGAAGGAAAAACCGTTTTGGGCCATCGTAGCCGTTAGTAACGGCTTTTCTGGTAAAATAAAACACCGGGCATCACCCGTGACCCATAATGAACATATCTACAAATTTTCAGAAAGATCGGCCCAGAAGTTTTGTCTGGAGCCAGCGGAACACATTTTGACCACGGACACACACACACACACAAACACACACACACACGCGCGCGTGCGCGCGCGCACACACGCACACACACAGCATTTCTTCGTTTCCATTGTAAAGTACTCCCTGTTTTATAAGAACTGGGAGAACAAAAAAAGTAGGAGACAGGCGTTGGTGTAGAATTTTAACATCACTGACGATATTGATTTGATGACAGAGAAAGATATAGTGCTGGGTATAGAGGTTTGCTTTATATCATTGATGACGTAGCGTACAGGAACGAAGTCATGTGACGTGCAGAACGACATTGAGCATCGGCGATGGAGACGAAAAAGGAAAGATTTATTACATCAAGGATGACGTGGATAACAGTGATGACGACATTGTTGCGTGTCGAGTTTTTGCATCATCAATGACGTAGGAGAGAGATTACTGAATTGTTTAGTCGGTTAAAGTATTGAAATAGCCAGTTAACTAACTATTAACCTAGCTCATTACCCCACTGCAGGGTAACTTAGGGGTATTCAAATGTTCAAAAAAAGAAAAAGAAAAAAAAAAAAAAAATAAATATAAAAAAAAACGAAAAGAAAGAACGCATAAAAGAGCTTTGAATATATCTAGTTGCAAAGTGAAACGACTGCAGCGGAAATCTTAACAAATCTTAAATAAATGTCAGCGAACCGCCCACGAAACGTGGACAAACGAGTCACAAGACAACACACACACACACACACACACACACACACACACACACACGAGAGAGAGAGAGAGAGAGAGAGAGAGAGGTGTGCGTGTGTGTGTGTGTGTGTGTGTGTTGTCTTGTGACTCGTTTGTCCACGTTTCTCTGGGCTTCGCTGACATTTATTTAAGATTTGCTTTGAATATAGTAGAGTTCCGCTTAGACACACTGCTTGAAAGAGATTCTCGCACACACACACACACACACACACACACGCGCACACACACACACACGCACACATTTCTCACGCTCAAGCACGCACGCACGCACTCTCGCACGCACACACATACCTTGGGGGACACACACACACACACACACACACACACGTGCGCATGCACGCATGCACACACACACACACACACACACACACACACACACACACACACACACACACACACACACTGTGACTCGCACACATACACTGTGACTCGCCCTCTCTCTCTCTCTCTGTGTGTGTGTGTGTGTGTGTGTGTGTGTGTGTGTGTGTGTGTGTGTGTTTTAATGGTTACAGTCATGTTTTGCCGGAATTAATTTGAATGTGCGTGTAGGTGTGAATGTGTGAATGTGTGTGTGTGTGTGTGTGTGTGTGTGTGTGTGTGTGTGTGTGTGTGTGTGTGTGTGTGTGTGTGTGTGTGTGTGTGTGTGTGTGTGTGTGTGTGTGTGTGTGTGTGTGTGTACCTGCGTGTGTGTGTGAGTGAGCGCCTTCGCACGCGCGTGTACGTGTGTGTGTGTGTGTGTGTGTGTGTGTGTGTGTGTGTGTGTGTGTGTGATGTGTGTGTGTGTGTGTGTGCGTGTGTGCGTGCGTATGTGTGAGTGTTGTATGTGTATGTGTATGTGTATGTGTGTGTGCGTGTGTTTGTGTGTGTGCGTGTGTGTGTGTGTGCGCGCGCACGTGCGGGTACGTATATGTGTCCGTATGTGTTTTGGTGTGCACGTGCATGCGTGTCTGAAGTATAGCAAACGAAACACGAACATGTAGTCACTTGTTCGGCAGTAACACACACATCCATTTGTAATCCCCCACCCCACCCCCACCCCCATCATCCCTCTGTCTCCCCTCCATGACACAATTAGGTCGCATTACGTCAGTTTGACACATGGCAACGCCAGGCTCTGTTCTTTTAATAACCCTTCTCTGTCACCTTGCCGCCATCCCTGGGGAGAGTTCCAGTTTCCGTTCTTTCCACATTTTCTCTCTGAATTAAAAAAAAAAAAAAAAAAAATTCAGTGGGTCTTATTAACGCGCTAATGTTTGGCGTCTGAAAACAAAAGTTAAAAACGTACATTGGTGGTGGCACCCTCTGCAGGGAGGGAGAAGCTCACTCACGCCGGCTCGGCTACTCAACACTAATTTTGTCGTCAGTTATAGGGGGCTTAGTGAGTGGTGTCCTGCGGAATTTTGGATCAGAACAGGCACACCATTGAACACTACCGCTGTAACGCACGGACATTCAAGGGACATAATTGCGCATATTGTAAGGCGGAGTTATTGCAGCGTCAGTTCTTTCTTTTTCCCGTGTCGATATTTGGGAGTTACGATGCGTGTTTTATTTTTTGCGTGTGTTTGTTTGTGTGTGTGTGTGTGTGTGTGTGTGTGTGTGTGTTGGTCGAGTCATTGTTGGTAGGTGATCGACCAAAGAGGGTGAAGTTTGTGCCTATATTTGGCTGTATCCATTCTTGTGATTTTGTGGTCTGTCGCCTTGGTGATTTATGGGTGATTGGTTGACCAACTATTGGAGATTGGTGCTTGTATATAGTTGTGTCCATATTTGGTCTTGTGTACACGCTGTTGGTGTGGTTATCGATTGATAATTGGAGGGATTTATAATCCAGAGTCTGTGCCGATACACAGTTGTTCCCATATTGGGAAGTGTGGTCTCGTCACCCTAGTGACTTATTGCTGATTGGTCCTCAGGCAAGTTGGTGTTTCGAGTCTGTATGCGACTGACTCTATCTATGCCCCCATCTGGAGTTTTGTCGTGCCGTTCCCTGGGCAACCTATTGATGATTGGTCGAAGTCAGGGTGTGGCCTTGTCAGTTTCATGGTGTCTGTCAACTCTAAGTGTCGTCTGTTTTTTTTTGACTGTCTGATTCAGTTGTTTGCGACTCCTGGCTCGAGACGGAGGTCTTCTGATCCAGCGTTTGGTGAGGCAGTTTTGTCACTTTGTTTAGTGGGCTGCCAGGAAACCCATCGGTGTGTCCTTGTGACAGCTCGGGATTCCAAGAAGAAGTTATCGGTGTGTCGGTGTCTGCCACCAGTGTCCACACGCCTTCAAGGGAGCGAGGGTTTCCCCGTCTGGAGCTGCTCTGGCGGGTGTTTGTCCTGTATTGTCTTCGTTGGTCATCGTAACTCCAGGTGAAGAAGTGTAGGGCAGGTTGTTCATTGAAGAAGGGAGTTGGAGGTAGATGATTCTGGATCGAAACGCGTCGTTTGTACATAGGCGAAATGTGAGAAGCGCAATTCAGTTTAGTATGAAAAACAGAGGATCTACGGGGTCCGTAAATCGCGCCGGCTTGTAGACAAGGGGGGAAAGGAGTGAGAGGGAGGTGTCATATGCTTGACGCGCGCTACTGTTTCGGGCGAGAGGTTATCGTCATGCGCGCGCGCGCGTCGAATGTCGGTTGTGCGGCGGTTGTCGTTTTCATTGCATTGTGTTTCCGTCGTTTACTGAAAATGAATAATTTTTTTTAAAAATGTGTTGTTTTTTTAAATTCCGATAATCATGAGTCAAACCGTAAGTTTGTATATATGAAAATTGATGAGGATTATAATAGGTTTTTGTTTATTTTTTTCTTTCTTTTGATTGGAGAAGAAAATTATTTCGTATGCCCTTTTTTTTCATATGAAGGATGGCTATTGCGCCCTAGCGATAATGGGAGGGGGGATGGTGGTGTGCTTTGACTTTCAGAGTAGGGGGAACAGGGAGTGTGAAGGTGGTTACTGTAGTTGGAAAGGAATTGGTATATGGTTGTTTGTGTGAAGTTGGTGAAGTATATGACATTGGTGGTTTGAACTGATGAATATTTGCGGTGTTATGCATCGATATATTTAATGCATTATGTTTTTTTTTGTGATTATGATTGGAAATTGGAATAGGTAGTTTTTTTTTTTATTTTGTGTGTTTTTTTGAATTTAGTGCAGTGATTTGGTTGCAAGTTGAAATTGATTAGGCGTATGCCTAGTCACGTACAGCCCAGCAGGGGGGGGGCCGTCCTGTCGCTCCGCTTTTTGTTAGTATGTCTGGGTCCTCGTTACTATATATATGGCCTCGCCGCCAGTCATTTGTTTTTGATCAGTATCGGTTTTGGTGATACTGCGCTGTTTGAGTTCAGGGCAGTGACAGTGGTCATTCATTTCATTATTGGATTATGATAACATATCGGGGTTGACCCAATATTGTCTCTTATTCAGCAGCGGCGAGCGCTTCCCGCTCTCAGGTGTTGTTGTGTGTTGAATCGTTTGGCATTCATTATATGCCGTTGAAGAAAAACAGTAAGTTTTTTTTAAAAAAATATTTTATGAATCCCTGTGGATGATTTCATTGATGATTTATGGCATCATCCTGTCCCACTTGGGTACATACCGTTTGAGGTGTGTCGATTGAGATATTGAAAAATATTATATTGATAGTGTGGTATGTGAAAGGATGCTTGTTAGTAATTTTTGTCACATTGACAGTATCATTAATTGACTTTGTTGACTTCGATATTCCAGAATATGGAGAAAGCCGGGGGTGTTCATAAACGGAAGTTAACAACTGTTTTGTTTTTTTTTTGCACTGTTTTTTTATGGATATTGTAGGCTGATTTGTGTCCCGTTTGGTAGAACTGTGAGTGCCTGATTGGGTTGTTGGTGTATGTGTTACACTTAGTTTGATGGCGCAAATGCCTTGGCCGACATTGAAGTCGCAGAGACAACGTGTTGTAGTTTTGGTGTGCCCGAAGTTCTATGATCAGTTGCGGGCCAGAATATTCATAAAACTATTTTATGTCCAGGTGTCGACAGGGTGGGTGTGAATTTGAATAAAATCTGGTTGGTTGTTGCACCTGTAATTTGGTGTTTTGTATTTTTGTTTGGGGTGTCGGTAGTTCTAGAGTGTGGGCGGGGGTGGATTAAAAGGGGGGTACCATTCTACATTCGGGTATCCCTGTCACCGCACGAGGCGTAGTGAAAACACGTTGTGGAGATGCGGGGTACGGTTAATTAGGGTAATTAGGTTAATTGGGATATAGGTTCTTTCGGCTTTTCGGTACAGAGTTAGGGACCTGTTGTGTGTTTAGTTAGTATGAAAGTAATTTTTTCGCTAGGGCCATACTTTTAGTGTGGGTGGTTGGAGGGCGCGTGCTATATGTAAGGGGCGGTAGCACGGTTACCTGGGTAATAAAGCTTTCCCCAGATCCCGGTAACATTGTCTTGCTGTGTCTTGGCTTGGTGCGGCCAAGGGGGTGAGTGGTGTGTGAATGGTTGTGTCTTTTGTGTTGTTAATGTTATATTGTGTTGGTGATTTGGGTTTGTTTTTGATGGGGGATACCATGTGGTGGATATACATGCATAAGCACAGATTGTGAGTGCGTGTGTGAGAAGGAAAAAAACGGCCTATTTTGGTGTTTTTTTTTTTTACACTTGTTTTTCCTGTTTTGGTACCGTAGTGTAAGGTTGAACATTAACCCAGTGGGGTAGTGGGTAGTAGCCCAGTAAAGTGTTTAGCCTTCGTTGGTTAATTGGGTACTCTCCCTTGGGTTAAAAAAAGGGTAATAGTTTAGGTTTTATGGTTGCAGCCACGGTTGCGGTCACGGTTGCGGTCACGGTTGCGCTCACGGTGTTAGCCGTTAATCCTGTGTTGGGGGGACTGTGTGAATTAGGTTGGGGGTTAGTCCGTGTGGGTGCGTGATAGTATCTTGTGATCATTCGTCATGGCGACAGGCTCGGACCAAGTACTACGGTCGCATACTGCTGCGCTTCGGGAGGACGATGGTCAAGAGGAGCGACCGACCCCCCCCCCCCCCCCCCCCTCCCCTCCCCACTGGGCGTTCAGTGAGGGCCACCTCCCGGGTCACTCCTGTGTCTAGTAGGCGGGGTGTTGATGATCCCACAGGAGGTGGTGCCACGCCCACCGGGACGGCTATGCATTTCTACCGCACTTATTTAGTGAGATGAACCTCAGCAAGACAAAGTTGGCACAGTTTGTGGCGAATAACCTCGCGAAGGAGGAAAGGAGCCAGGAGTTGTTCTTAAGGAAGGCTCAAGTTGCGCGCGAGGTGACGTATAAAGAGAAGGAGGCTGCAGCCAGACTCAGGAGAGAGGAGGCTGCCCTCAGAGAGAGAGGAGACTGCCCTCAGGAGAGAGGAGGAGGAAGCTGCCGCTAAGCGCCAGAGAGAGGAGGCTGCCTTCCAGAGAGAGGAAGAGAGCTGCCGCTAAGCGCTAAAGAGAGGAAGAGGAAGCTGCCGCTAAGCGCTAAAGAGAGGAAGAGGAAGCTGCCGCCAGGTTGGCCCTCCTGGAGGCGGACAGGTTGAAGAAGGAGGAGGAGGAGCTCGCCCTCATGAAGTCCAGGGGAATGCAGGAGATGGCCGCTAGCCAAGGACGCAGAGGCGCGTAGAAGAAAGGAGGAAGATGAATTAGTCCTGAGAAGGAAAGAAGTCAGCCTCAAACAAGAAAAATTGAGACTCCGGGAGCGTGAGATGGAGGCCACAGCTCACAGGGCCGAGGACGAAGCTACCAGCCACGTGGCTATCGACCCTCTCACAGATACAGATTATGTCGACACCTATCTGGCTCATTTTGAGCGTGTCGCCAATCTATGTAGGTGGAAGAGTTCATAGTCGTCCAGACTCATAGCTCTGCTGAAGGGAAAGACAAGGGACGCCATCCTGAGGCTCAGTGCAAAAGACCTCACGCACTTTGACTATGTCAAGAAGGCCTTGATGGATTACTTCCGCCTTGATGCAGAAGCGTATCGTAAGAAGTTCAGGAATATGAAGAAGGAGGCCGGGAGACTTTTGAGCAATTCCTTGATCTTCTCAAGTCGCATGCTTTAGTCTTTGGTGTGTGGCCTCCGGCAAAGACGAAACTAAGGCAGAAGACCTTAAAGACCTCATTTTTGAGGAGCAATTATATGGTACCTTTACACCTGACTTCGTGACGGAGGTACGTCGCGCTTCCCCTAGGAACGCGAGAGATGTGGCATCGGAGGCAACCCGTCTAGCGGAGGCACGGCGAATGGGGAGAGAGAGTAAGAGACCATTACCTCAAGTAACACGTGGGCAAGATACCAGTGTCAGGTCATCCGGAGTTGGAGATCGGGACCAGTCCACCGAGGTCAAGACCCTCGTCGTTGGCAAGGGTACAGGATCGCCACGGCAGGCACCCAACAAGCCGGTTAAGGGAACACTTCGCTCGGAATTGCCCGACTGCTCCTGATGGCCAGATCCATTTTGTCCGTGACGAAGGAGCACATACTTATGCAGACGTCTCACCGACGCTATATGTGCCCTGCTCAAAGAAGCCCTTCAACCCCAGATGCAAAGTCAGGGTTGGCGACTCATGGGCTGAAGGTATCTGAGACACCGGTGCTTCGCACATTGTAGTTGCTGCCAGACTGGTCCCAGGGGAGGCCTACACCGGGGCAACACGGACAGTGGTATTGGCTGAGTCCCGCTGCAGAAGTGTACTGCCTGTGGCTTGTGTTATATTTAGATACGCCGTTCTTTGTTGGCAGAGTTGAGGTTCTGGTGATGGAAGACACGGATGGCGATGTACTGGTGGACAACTATGTTCGTCGTGAGGGAGAGGCAGATCCCGAAAGAGTCCCTGTGTATCCTATCATGGAGACGAATGAATCATCGAGGGAGGATAAGCCCCAGGACCTCAGGTCGCTGTGCTTACACGGGCACAGACGAGAACTCTTACCACCCCTACACAACCCCTATCGCTCAGGGAGGAGCAAGTAATGGCTGTGTCAAAGGAAAAGCTCATCGAGGAGCAACGGCAGGACGACACCCTTGCTCCAGCGCGGAGAGCAGGAGAAGAGGGAACGACGTTCCATCCACATGGGAACACAGTTTCATTCAGCTGGAAGGACGGAGTTCTGCTGCGTAGATATGAGAGCACTAACGAAACTGTGACCCAGGTCTGCGTGCCCAAGACATTGCGAAGGACCATACTCACCTTGGGACACGACATCCCCATGGCCGGGCATTTGGGGGGAAATAAAACAAAGGCACGGATCTTCCCTCATTTTTATTGGCCAGGAATGTGTGGAGATATTGGTTGCTATGTTAGGTCCTGTCCTAAGTGCCAGCGAACGGTCGACAAGGGATGAGTGAAGCCTGTGCCTTTGGTCAGGATGCCTTGGCACAGGAACCTTTCGACAGAGTGGGGAGTGGACATCGTGGGACCTACTACACCTAGGTCTGCATCCGGCAGTAGGAACATCTTGGTGCAAGTGGATTTCGCTACTCGTTATCCGGAAGCCACCCCACTTCGCTCTATCACAGCAGAGGCCGTGGCTGAGGCATTGTTTGCCATGTGGTCACGCACCGGGAACCCTGTGTCTGTACTTACTGACAGAGGTACACAGTTCACGAGTGAGGCAATGACTCAGGTGTTCAAGTTATTGTCTATCAAAGGTCTGCGCACCACGCCCTACCACGTCCAATGCAATGGACTGGTGGAATGCTTTAATGGCACTCTCAAGAAGATGCTGCAGAGGCTCATCCAGGAGAAACCAGAGGAGTGGGACCACTTGGTGCCGGCGCTCCTGTTTGCGTACAGAGAGGTTCCCCAGCAGAGTACTGGATTCTTTCCTTTCGAGATGCTTTATGGGCGCAGAGTGAGAGGGCCAATGAAGGTGTTACGTGACCTGTGGTCAAAGCCAGGGAGCTTGGACATTCAGACAGCTGCTGACTATGTCTCCGAACTGCGAAACCGAATCGCTGAGACGTGTGCTCTGGCCCAGGAGAACCTGGAGAAGTCAACTAAGACATATAAGCGCTAATTTGATAGGAAGGCTCGTCCTCGAGTGATTCAACCAGGAACAAGAGTGCTAGTTCTGCGGCCAGTGAAAAACAATAAGTTGGAACTGGCATGGCAAGGCCCTTTCCCTGTGGTCGCTAGGGTGGGGAAGGCATACTACAAGGTGCTCGTGCGAGGACGACAGAAGTTGTTCCATGCGAACCTGCTCAAGATGTTTGTGGAGAGAGAGCAGGAATCTACCCCAGTAGTGGTGGCTTCTATTGTACACCAAGAGGAAGAGGCTGAGGAACAAATCCCCACCATCAGGAAGGAAATTCCTCAAGTTCCGTCTACCGCATCTGAGACAGCGAAAGACGTCGTGACGGGGCGGAGGATGCCCGGTTTAGAGGACAGCTTCAGGAGTTAGTCAAAGAATACCATGACGTGTTGACTGACCTCCCCGATCGACCATATTGGAGTCTTGCAAGATCAGACTCAACTCTGACACTCCAGTGCGGTCCAAGTCCTACCCAGTGCCCTACTCTCAACGCGAGTCCGTTCGTGACGAGGTGGAGTTGATGTTGAGGTTGGGGGTGATTGAAAAGTCGGTGTCCCCATACTCCTCACCCATCCTGCTGGTAAAGAAAAAAAGATGGCAAGATTCGATTTTGCGTCGATTTTCGTCGCCTTAACGACATTGTAGAGTTTGACACACAGCCGATGCCAGAGATTGAGTACCTATTCGCTAAGCTGGGAGAGCGGTGGGTTTTTCGCAAGCTGGACTTGGAGATTCAAGTTTAGGAGAGTGACGCCCCAAGACAGCGTTCTCCACACCACAACGCCACTACCAGTGGAGGATCAAGATGCCATTTGGTTTATGTACATCAGGCGCGGTATTCACCCGCATGATGCGGAAGTTGCTGCAGCCATTAGAGTCTGACGACGTCGACAATTTTATCGACGATGTGCTCATTTTCTACAGTTGGCACAGAGGAGCACTTGACCATCCTGCGTGCGGTCTTACAACGTATCAGGGAATGTGGTCTCACTGCAAGACCTACTAACTGCGAGCTAGGAAACGTTGAGATATCGTACTTGGGACACAAAATCGGAGGGGGAACCATAAGCCAGAAGAGGACAAAATGGAGCGCATTCGGTCGGCACCACGTCCTACGACCAAGAAGCAAGTCAGAAGTTTCTTGGGACTCGTTGGTTTTATCGACGCTTCATCCTTGGTTTCTCAGAGATTGCCTTCCGTTAACCGACCTTACCAAAGGGACCAAGCCACAGGTGGTTGTGTGGTCTCCCGAGTGTGAGGGGGCCTTTCAAGCATTGAAAGACTGTTTTTGTTCACCACCCGTGTGCCATCTACCAGTGCCAGGTTGACGATTCGTCCTGAAGACAGGTGGGTCAGAGGTGGGCATCGGTGCAGTTCTCTGCCAAGAGCACGATGACGGAGTGTACCCAGCGGTGTTGTGCTAGCAAAAAGTTGAATCCTGCAGAGAGAAACTATTCAATTGTGGAGGAGGAGATTTTGGCTTTGGTGTGGGCAGTTCAGAAATTTGAACCCTGTTTGTATGGAGTGGAGTTCACACTTCAGACAGACCATTCCCCACTCCAGTACCTGGATCAGGTAAAATCGCCACCTGGGCGAATCACTAGATGGGCTTTGCTTCTCCAGTCATTCCGTTTTGTGGTTGAAGCCATTCCAGGGAAAGAAAATGTTGTCGCCAACTTCCTGAGTCAGATGGAATAAGAGATCAAAGCTGTTATTGACATTGACATGTTTCTGCTTTGCTGTTGTTAGGTTCATGCGTAACTTGTCATTTGTTATTTAAAGTGATACTTTAAATCTTAGGGAGGGGGGGTTGTCACGCACGGACACTCAAGGGACATAATTGTGTGAGGCGGAGTTGTTGCAGCGATCAGTTCTTTCTTTTTCCCCTTGTTGATTTTTTGGAGTTACGATGGGTGTTTATTATTATTTTTTTTAGTGTGTGTTTTGGTCGAATCATTGCTGGTAGGTGATGGACCAAAGAGGGTGGAGTTTGTGCCTCTATTTGGCTGTATCCATTCTTGTGATTTTGTGGTCTGTAGCCTTGGTGATTTATGGGTGATTGGTTGACCAACTATTGGAGATTGGTGCTTGTATATGCTTGTGTCCATAATTGGTCTTGTATACAAGCTGTTGGTGGTTATCGATTGATGACTGGAGGGATTTATAATCTAGAGTCTGTGCCGATACACAGTTGTTTCCATATTGGGAAGTGTGGTCTCGGCACCATAGGTGACATTGCTGTTTGGTCCTCAGGCAAGTTGGTATTTCGAGTCTGTATACGACTGCCACTATCTATACCCCCATCTGGAGTTTTGTCGTGCCGTTCCCTGGGCAACCTATTGATGATTGGTCGAAGTCAGGGAGTGGCCTTGTCAGTTTCATGGTGTCTGTCAACTCTAAGTGTTGTCTGTTTTTTTGACTGTCTGATTCAGTTGTTTGCGACTCCTGGCTCGAGATGGAGGTCTTCTGATCCAGCGTTTGGTGAGGCAGTTTTGTCACTGTGTTTAGGGGGCTGCCAGGAAACCCATTGGTGTTTCCTTGTGACAGCCCGGGATTCCAAGAAGAAGTTATCAGTGTGTCGGTGTTTGCCACCAGTGTCCACGCCTTCAAGGGAGAGCGAGGGTTTCCCCAGTCTGGAGCTGCTCTGGCGGGTATTTGTCCTGTATTGTCTTCGTTGGTCATCATAACTCCAGGGGTTGACAGGGTTTGACCGCTTTGCTGCTGCAACCTCTGGTGTGAGGTATTTTACCTGGTACTGCCCTGTTTCTGACTTCTTTTTGGCCGACTCTAAGTCATCGCTACAAATGACTGGGAGGGGGCAAGCTCATCCTTCTGCGAGCGTTGGAGCTCCCTCTACTGCTGCTGAGATCTGCTGAGCTGCTGGGCTCTTCATTTTTCTTCAGTGTGTGTCACAGTGTACCTTGAATCAGTGACTTCGTGTTGAACCTTGTGACAACGTCGATTCTTCATCGTTTGGCGCTTCGTCTGCTGGGGCATCAGGACCTCAGTGACAGTGTGGTCACCAGTGCACGGACCGTGAACGTTCGTCAAGGAAGGGGAAAAAGTTGGAATGTTGGAAAAAGTTGGAATGTTGGAATTGATTGTGTGAAAAAAAGATGGTTCGAGTGTGCGAAGGGTGAATGGTATTGTGCGTGAGTTGTTTATAATTATATATAAAAGAGATTTAGATATATTTGTATGTATTGTGTGGAGAAGGGATTGAAACGAATTTTTTTTTTGGGGGGGGGAGGGAGGG
This sequence comes from Conus betulinus, assembly GCA_016801955.1. Classification (NCBI taxonomy): domain Eukaryota; kingdom Metazoa; phylum Mollusca; class Gastropoda; order Neogastropoda; family Conidae; genus Conus; species Conus betulinus. The sequence goes on along the minus strand of JADBJO010011545.1, from coordinate 44,430 downwards.
GTGTCGTTGTGTCCCCTTTGTGGTTCGTATGGCGCAGGCACTTTGGGTTCGGTGGGCCATCCTACCTCTGGATGACCCAGCCCCAGGTTACCACGTGATAGTCCCTGGTCCAGTATTAACCCTGTGTGGGTTGGGGTCCCTCGAGGCTTCCTGGATTTGAAGATGGGGTGTCGGGGCATTTTTATTGTGTATTGCTGATTTTGGTGGGGGTTTTTTTTTGTATTGTTTGAAGATTTTTTTGTTGATAGTGTGTGGGTGAGTGTGAATTTGAATAAAAATTTGATTGTTTGTTGCACCTATTATTTGGTGTTTTGTATTTTTGTTTGTGGTGTCGGTAGTTTTAGAGTGTGGGCGGGGTGGATTGAAAGGGGGTACCCTTCTACATTCGGGTATCCCTGTCACCGCACTAGGCGTAGTGACAACCGCAGTGACTCGGCAGCAGTGCAGTGTCTCCTCCGGTGGGGTTGCTTTATGAGGAATTGACATTGACTGCTCCCTGTGGATTGCCGGGGCCGGGGCTATGGTAGGTTGGGCCAGCCTGTGGCTGTGGACGGGGTGTCGGAATGAGCGGCCTGGGTGAAGTGCCACTGAAGAGGCACAGAAGATTGGAGAGCAAAAAATGGATAAATAAATAGATAAATAAATAAACAACAAAAAAAAAAAAAAAAAAAACAAGCAAAAATATATAAATAAATAAAATAAATAAAGATAGAAAAGCAAACAAAGGGAAAAGACAAAAAGCTTACAGAGTGCAAGAATAAAATGCAAAGTGACACATACTTCAGTTAATAATGCAATACGACAAATACCTTACATACACACAATACGACAAATACATGTGAAAGAAAATAACACTACGTCATACACAATGCCACACAGATGAATGGGTTTGGGACAACATTACGTCTTGGTCATACATCACAAATCACAGGCATCAACAAATAAGGATGGAAAGACAAAAAGAACATGCACCGGAAGGTACAAAAGAACGTTCATTGAACACACTTGATACTCAGACAGTTGACGGATATGGTCTTCTTTAGGCGTTTGCCAACAGCCGTCTTGGACGTATTGTTTTATACACTTTTTTTTTTTTTTAATGTCTGTTATTTGTGAATCTGAACCAGACATTTTCGTCGAGAATTCAGTCGTCTGTGTTGTACTGTACGACGTGTTCATGAAACAAGCGTTGCACGTTGTTGGGCAAGTGTTTTATTGGCACTGTTCCCAGAAAAAAGGGGGGGGGGGGGGGGGGGGGGGGGGGGGGGGGGAAACCAGAGAGAGAGAGAAGTTGAGTCTGAAAATGAAAGTGTGCACGAATGATGTGTGTGTGTGTGTGGGAGGGGGGGGGGGGGGGGGGGGGGGGGCATGCATGCATGCGTGTGTGAAACTCGTTTCCTAGTTTGATGTTTGTGTTCTCTCTCTCTCTCTCTCTCTCTCTCTCTCTCTCTCTCTCTCTGTGCATCATCACATCTGTACAGGTCGCTGCCTCCATTCCAGGATAGTGGGTTTTTGTCGTGCGTGCGTTCTGAGCTGATTTTTTTTGTTTCTTTGTTTCTTTAGGCATTTGTTTGTTTGTTTTTCGCTGTTCCCTTCTGAGTGTGCTCTGTGTGTGTGTGTGTGTGTGTGTGTGTGTGTGTGAAAAGAAATAGGAGAAGGGGGACGCGCGCGCGTGCGTGTGTGCGTGCGTATGTCTATGTGTGTGCGTCCATGCGTGCGTGCACTTGCATGCATGCGTGCGTATGTCTGTGTGTGAGTGTCTGTCTGTCTTACCGTCTGCTTGTGTCTATGTGTGTGTATGCGTGCGTGACTGCATGCGTGCCTGCCTGCCTGCCTGCGTGTGTGTGTGTGTGTGTGTGTGTGTGTGTGTGAGAGAGAGAGAGAGAGAGAGAGAGAGAGAGAGAGAGAGAGAGAGTGTGTGTGTGTGTGTGTACGCGCGCGCGTATGTGTGCATGTGCGTGCGTGTATGTGTGCGCGCGCGCGCGCGCACGCGAGCGCACGTGTGTGTGAGTGTGTGTAGTAGTAGTAGTAGTAGTAATAGTAGTAGTAGCTTAATTCAAACGTCTTTTCACAAACTATGTGATATTAGACAAGTGTGTGTGTGTGTGTGTGTGTGTGTGTGTGTGTGTGTGTGTGTGTGTGTGATTTCCTTTCCCGTATTACTTCTTTCTTTTTGACCGACTGTCTTTGCCTTCTCTTTTCTCCTCTGTCTCCATTTTCCTTCATGTTCCCTATTACAATTAGACACATCTCTTCGCTTTCCTACATGTTCTCTATTACATTTACACACGTCTCTTCGCTTTCCTTCATGTTCTCTATTACATTTACACACGTCTCTTCGCTTTCCTTCATGTTCTCTATTACATTTACACACACTTCTCTTCGCTTTCCTTCATGTTCTCTATTACATTTACACACGTCTCTTCGCTTTCCTTTCATGTTCTCCATTACATTTACACACGTCTCTTCGCTTTCCTTCATGTTCTCTATTACATTTACACACCTTCTCTTCGCTTTCCTTCATGTTCTCTATTACATTTACACACGTCTCTTCGCTTTCCTTCATGTTCTCTATTACATTTACACACACGTCTCTCCGCTTTCCTTTATACACTATGCACTTACGTACGTGAAAGATCGCCTGGCAACAAAGCAATTGTCTCTGATGAAATCTGTAGGAAAATCTAGTTTCACGGGCAGATCGAAACTGTAGACAGAGAGACATGTCGTGGTGGCGCCGTACTTTGGCTACGAAAAGTGAGGTCTGAACTTTGCATAGAGAAATGTGTTGTGGTGATGCAAGTCAAACACAATGCAGCGCAATGCGACCATTTTTGTTCGGAATCTTTCCTGTTTATCTTTTGTTTTATTTTTTTCCATCTTGTTTTTCTTTTTGCTTGTTTTCCCCGCTCCATGAAAGGGAATTGAGAGATTTTTCTTAAAAGAAGAGAATGTAAAAAAAAATTTGTAAAGGAGAATCTTTAAAGATATTGTTAAAGAGAATTTAAAGATCTGTTTCAAAACAATTTAAAGTAGTTTTGAAAGAAAGTTCATGCCCGCTGTACAGTTTTTATCGTTTTCCATTTTGTCTTCACTTCATTTCCCCGTTACTTTTTTTCATTCTGCCTGTGCGTCTTTCGGTCGAAATTGTTTTCCCATTCTCTGTTTTTATTTTTCGTTTTTTTCAGACTCTCATCGTTTCCTTAACTTTCTTTCTGTTATTGTCATTTCTATCCTCTGTCCATCCTTCTTCTCCCCTGTCTTCCTTTCTTTCCTCATTTTCTCCCCTTCTTCAACTTTCGTTTTGTTTCGTTTTTTTTTTTTCTCTTATTTTTCGTTTCTTTTTTCCCTTCTTTTTTTATATTAACGTCATCTTTTCTTTGTTAATTATTTTCTTCTTCTTTTCTTTCCATTTGTGCTTCTGTCTTTTCCGTTCGTCTCTTTCCGCTCTTACCTTCCTTCTCCCTTCCTTTTCTTCTTCCTTCGTTTCTGTTCTTTCTTTCCTCCTGTTCCCTGTGTTCTGAAGTGGTGCCCTAAATGCATCATTTCTTGATGAACAAGTCCGCACTCAGCTACTTCACCTATTGATCACTGTCGTCCTATTTGTTTGTTTGTATTGACGTTGACGAGTTGTCCGGTGTATTTATTTCATTTATCGTGCATTAATTCAATATTTTTCTCGTTTATGTATCAACAGTGAACGCAGCCAACGTTTGCGATGAACCGGGCAATGATGATAATATTAAGCAAAATAACCAGATCAACAACAAAAGCATACACGCACACGTGACCAGAACTGCAAAAACCCAATAGCGTGAATAAAAGAATGACAACAGCGAATTCCTCTGGAATGAACATGAGAGCAGCACTTATATAATCACTGCTATTGCTAGTCGTGCTGCTGCTGCTGCTGCTACAACCACCTCTACGACCACTATCAGAGACTTTGTTGGGAGAGATGGCCGACTCAGAAAGGCGCATGACAAAATAGTGAGGACAGGACAGGAAGCGTGGTGATGCCTCTTTGACTGAGCCTGATCAGCCGATGGTCTTTCGCTCTGACGTCTCTGATGTGATTAATATGTCAACAACTTCGTCATGCGTCACAAACGTACTACGTCATTTTCTTTTTTTTCGTTCGTGGCTGCAGAACCTCGCGCGTTTAACCCACTGTAAACTAGTAGCGACTGCGTTTGTTTTCTTCTTTAGGTGTAGGATGTACACATAGAAAGCATTATGAATTGATGCTTCATGATAAAGTCATACATACACATTCACGATCACATATATTGGAGTAAAATTATACATTGTATACAAGATACATAAATATGTGTATAATTGTATTCGCATGTATTTATTGATAGATTAGACAAACAGACCGACCCGACAGATAGATAGACGGACAGACAGACAGACACATACATAGATAGATATTGCTAGATAGATATGTAGGTAGATATAATAGATACAGATAGACGGACAGAGAGAGAGAGAGATGGACTGACAGATAGACAGACAGATAGATAGACAGACAGATAGATAGATAGGCAGACAGACAGACAGACAGAGTTTGGAGCATGCACACATGGAAAATACTTCTTCCAGGCTTTGCCATTGCCTGAACGACAAGCACAACTCATTATCTGCTTACAGTATCCCAGCTACCATGACCAGAGAATCTCCCAAATGGAGGTTGACATTGACCAGCACATTGTCACGACAGGGAGGACAGACGTCTTGGTGATGTCTGTGTCAAACATGTTCGACCGAGTTCTGTGTCATTAGAGTCTCGTGTAATACGTCAGCTGAGTCTTGCGTCACAGACGTACGTCATTTTTTTTTTTCTTTTTTTTTTTTTTTTATCTGTAGCTGGAACTCTGAGTGTTCATTTACTAACAGTCGAGCGTTCACGGTGAATGTCAATCGTTCGTCATTTGTATGTAGGGTATGCAAAATATACAGCATAGCAGATAAATTCATTTTTCATAATCTCTCTCTCTCTCTCTCTCTCTCTCTCTCTCTCTCTCTCTCTCTCTCTCTCTCTCTCGTCCATCCAATCTAATCTATGTGTGCGTGCGTGCGTACGTACGTGCGCGTGCGTGCGTGCTTGTGTGTGTGTGTGTGTGTGTGTGTGTGTGTGTGTGTAGCATGTAGCCACAGAATATAACTCTTCCACACTCTCCTCCTCCTACTACTACTACTACTACTAGTAGTAGTACTACTACTACTACTGCTGCTGCTGCTGCTGATGATGATGATGATGATGACGATGATGATGATGATGATGATGACGACGATGATGACGATGGTGGTGATCATGTTGATAATGGTGACAATGACGATGATGATGGTGATGATGATGACGATGATGATGATGATGACGATGATGATGACGACGATGACGAGGACGATGACGATGATGATGACGACGACGACGACGACGACGACTATGATCTTTGACGTCCAAATCATAATAATGATGACGTTCAATCCCCTTTAACCCTTATCTCTCCCAGAATCTTCCCCCACACAGTGCAAACAACCTCACCAACCAACAACCGTCACCCTGCACCCACCCCCCCCACCCTCCATCCTATAACCCTCCTCAGCCCACCCTCCAGCCTCGACTCCACCCCCACCCCCCCCCCTAACTCATCACCATGACTCCCGGGCCGGCAGCGGAACTCTTGGTGGACGGCACGCCCACACACCAGCTGGTGGAGAAGAAGGAAGAGAAACCGGAAAGAGAATCCTGGGGCAAGAAGATCGACTTCCTGTTGTCCGTCATCGGCTTCGCCGCCGTGGACTTGGGCAACGTGTGGCGCTTCCCCCTACATCGCCTACAAGAACGGCGGAGGTGAGAAGACGTCATCGTTTACGTTTACGTCATTGTGGTTGTCATTGTCAGACGTCATTTCTTTTTGTGTGTTATTTCCCGTGTGTGTGTGTGTGTGTGTGTGTGTTGTGGTGTCTGTTGTCGATGATCTGGCCTAAGGCCTATATTTCACGTTTGAAATGAGGCGTTTGTTTCTTCTCTTTAATGTCTATTCACGTTATGTAATCTTACAGAAAAAGAAAAGCAAAAAAACAAACAAAACCACAAAAGCAAACAAAACAACAAACAAACAAACACCTAACACAGCAACAATTCAAAATCATCCAAGTAACACCAAATATGAAGATACAGCAAAACCACCCCTCACTACAGGTAAGTAAAAATCAGACTCTGAGTTAATGCTAATCCAATGTCACATTTTAGTAAGGAATTATTTAAGATTTCATCCAGTGAAGATTAAGAGAAATCACGCAAAAAGCAGTGCTTCAACTGCTTACATTTTTGAGATGTGTATGCGTATTTGACCTTTTTTTTCCACCACAAATGCATTTTACGTCATTGATGAATTTTTGTTCTAAAAGCATTACGTTTAAGTCTGTAAAATAAAGAGGTCATGGGTCTTACATGATATAAGCAATTAGGACTTCTTAAGATAGTATAGTGATAGATTACAGTGAGGGGTGACTGCAGTCGAAAACGGAAACAAAGGTAGAAGAGAAGTTATGAATAATTATTATGCCGGGACAAAAAGACTTGTTGTCTTTACCTGTAAACCACCTCTCATTTCCTCATGTTGTCTTCACCTGCAAAAAAACCCCCTCTCCATTTCATCATGTTGTCTTCACCTGTAAACCACCTCTCATTTCCTCATGTTGTCTTCACCTGCACAAAAAAAAAAAACCCCCTCTCCATTCATCATGTTGTCTTCAGCTGTAAAACCATTTCCCTCATGTCTTCGCCTGCAAAAAAGAAAAAACACACCATTGATCATGCTGCCTTCACACCTGTAAACCACCTCTCTATTCATCATCCATTAATCATGTTGCCTTCACCTGTAAACCACCTCTTATTTCCTCATATTGCCTTCACACCTGTAAACCACCCTCTCATTTCCTCATGTTGCCTTCACACCTGTAAACCACCTCTCTATTCATCATGTTGCCTTCACCTGTAAACCACCTCTCCGTTCGTAATGTTGTCTTCATTTGTAAACCACCTCTCCGTTCATAATGTTGTTTTCACCTGTAAACCAACTGTCCGTTCATAATGTTATCTTCACCTTTAAACCACCTTTCCATTCATTATGTCTTCAATTGTAGGCCATCTCTCCGTTCAAAATGTTGTCTTCATTTGTAAACCACCTCTCCGTTCATAATGTTGTTTTCACCTGTAAACCACCTCTCCCGTTCATAATGTTATCTTCACCTTTAAACCACCTTTCCATTCATTATGTCTTCAATTGTAGGCCATCTCTCCGTTCAAAATGTTGTCTTCATTTGTAAACCACCTCTCCGTTCATAACGTTGTTTTCACCTGTAAACCACCTCTCCGTTCATAATGTTGTTTTCGCCTTTAAACCACCTTTTCATTTATAATGTTGTCTTCAATTGTAAACCATCTCTCCGTTCATAATGTTGTCTTCACCTGTAAACCCTCTCTCTGTTCATGATGATGTCTTCAATTGTAAATCCACTCTCCGTTCATAATGTTGTCTTCATTTGTAAACCACCTCTCCGTTCATAATGTTGTTTCACACCTGTAAACCATCTCTCCGTTCATAATATTGTCTTCAATCGTAAGTCAACTTTTCGTTTATAATGCTGTCTCATCGCTGAGCCAGAATTTGTTTTAATCTTCACCACTGAAGATCTTCCCATTCATAATGTTCTGCTTCACAATGCTCTTGTTGTTATTCTCAGTTTTTGTTTGTTTTGTTTGTTTGTTTATCAAAAATGAGCTCCTTTCTATTCACACTGTTGTGTTTAGCATACTGTCAAACTGTCATGTCTGCTGTTTTGGTGACGTTAACAGAGATCGGAATTGTTTCCATGGTCATACGGCTCTTGTTATATCTCTGCTCTGTTGTTAAAATGCTGCTGTGGTGCTGGTGCCACGAATCATAATGCTGCCTTCAACGTGCTTTTGTCGATTGTGGTGTTGTCATATCAAATCATAATCGTCGTCTTGATCTCTACGTTTTGGTTGTGTCTGTTGAATTTTGATATGGTGGTGTCATAGTAAGTCATAATTCTTGTTTACACTACGCTGCTTTGTGTTAATGTTGTCTTTACAAGTCATGACTGTTGTCTCCATCATGTTGTTGTTGTAGTGATGCTGTATCAGCCATGTTGTTTAAATATTGTCATAATGAATCATGATTGTTGTCTTCACCACGTTGTTGTGATGTTGACTTCACAAATCAAAAATGTTATCTTCACCAAGGTGTTGTTTTTGTCGTGTTGTCGTCATAAATCTGAATTTTTGTCACCATGTTGTTGTTCTTGTCGTGTTGTTATCACAATCTTAACTGTGGTCTTCACCATGGTGGTGGTGGTGTGTTGTCATCATAAATCATCGTTATTGTTTCTATCAAGCCGTAGTTAATAGTGTCGTCGTCATCATGAATAACAACTTTTGTGTGTCTCAACTATGTTGTTGTCATTGTGCCTATAGTAACATTGTTGCGATCACAAATCATGTCGTTATGCTTGGTGTGATTGTGTTCTCACAAACTTGAATTATTCTGTCTTCAACATCCTGTTGCTGTTGTGTGTGCTTTGTGTCGTCACAACCAGTGTTCTATCTACGACAATATTTGGGTTATGTCTGTGTAATTTTGCGTGACGTTGTCGTTGCAAAAATCGTAATTGTTGGCTCCGCGTATTGTTCCTGTGAAGTCTTTTATTGTAAGGTTGTTTTTTGTTTCAATTTACTACTACTGTTTTCAGCAAGTGTTGTGTTTTGTCAGTTGTGTTGTGACCTTTTCAAATAATTCTGGCTGACTTTCCATCTGTTATTCTCCCTCTTATGCCCGTCCTTTGTGTCGACTGAGGTTGGTTTGTTTTAAACAGCAGTGAGAGTTATGTCATGATCGAAGAAGGAAGGAAGGGGGGTGGGGGTGGGTAACAACTAGGAGGGCAGAGAGATCGCCGATTGTAACTCGTTTGTATAGAGAGGCGTGTGTGTGTGTGTGTGTGTGTGTGTGTGTGTGTGTGTGTGTGTGTGTGTGTGTGTGTGTGTGTGTGTGTGTGTGTTTTTTTTGTTTTGTTTTTTTTTTTGTTTTTTTTTACTTCGTGGATGGAACTTTAATCTCAACTGAGTTAGGACTACAATTAGACACCTACGTATTGTTCGTGTACATTTTCGCGCATATGGAAGTATATGAAGAGAGAGAGAGAGAGAGAGAGAGAGAGAGAGAGAGAGAGAGAGAGAGAGAGAGAGAGAGAGATGGTGTTGCTGATGTGCGTCATCACTCAAAATCCGTCTTCCATCCAGCGGTCAGAGAATTCTCGCAGTGAAAGCAGGAAGTCACGTGACGGACCACGTGCATTGTGGATTACAATGCCTACAAATGAATTGCTTCATTAGACATGT